>JAFMSR010000012.1:36974317-37244317 GCA_022818135.1 Saxidomus purpurata | reverse complement strand
TAATTCCACTTGTGATCTGCATTGGTTACAAAAGCAATAATACCTGTTTCCAGTCTATACCTGTCTCAAGTAGATAGCTGCGTCCAATCACAGAATCGAATTCTTTATGCTTAAGGTGTCTGTCATAATGCTATAGTCAGAGATGAATGAAAGTGTAGTAAAATGAGAAATCGACTATGGCTTAAATCCATTTCTATTTTTTTCTGCTGATTTAAGAGATCAAACTCACACTTGTTGCCAACTTAAGATGTCTTTAGTTCCCTGATTATTGTAAAGTTTGAAATGATGTCAGATGCAGGTCCCCTCTGCTCATGTCTGAAACAATGACTAAGGAGACTTTAGATCTCTTTGCACTGGTAAAGTTGGGAGGTGAACTTACAGACATACTTAATGATGAAAGTGAAACATTGAATTATTTTGTTCTCTTACATAACATTTGTTTTTTTGAAGGTTGAAGAATATAGTGGCAGTGTTTGAACAAGGACATACAGCGACTCTAAGTGTTCTGTTAAAGGGATGTGCCAGATTACCTATTCTTCATTGTATAGGAGTGTTGCCAATGTTCAGGTTTGTCTCAAAATCTTTCTTACCTATATAAGTTTTTGTCACATAAATGTGAACCTGCGTTATTGATACATCATCATTTTACATGCAGTCAAAGTTAATTACATGCATTTGTTTAATATCATGCTAAGCCTTGAAGAACAGTTTCACAAGGCAGCTGCAATCAGTCTCTGATATAATGCTGGAGTTAATTACTTTAATATCAACAATTTGGCCTTAAATTGATCTGTAAAAGGGCACAAGTCTAGCAGATCTTAGTACAAGTGTCGAGAACATTCCGGTAAATAATTAAGAAAAATATTTGATAGTCACTCAGCAGAATGAATTAATTACTGATAGTTTAAAAGATCTGATAGGCTAGACATACTAAAGTAAAGAAATATACTCTTCAGAAATCAGACCCACCTGATGAAACTTCTGCTTCACTCCGGCATCCAGACAGTACCTGCAAATCTATTGGCTGTTGATACTCATCAATGTAAAGAGACATCTGATTGGCTGAAAGAGTTCCGTTGCAATCCCAGAAGGCTTCAGGATATTTGTAGGATAAGGATCAGGAGGACACTTGGAAATAAAGTTTTATATGGTGTGAAACATTTACCTTTGCCAGCAGACATGAAACAATTCATTTCATTAAAGAAACTGTGATATACACACATGGCAATCCTGTGATTACAAATGTTGGTATTAATGGCATAGGTATAGTGTATGACATATAGCTGAGATTTCAGTAAGCAATTTATTGGGTGTCTCTACGAGGCAGAAGGTCCACACTTAATGGCTTAATTCTCCTTTCTCTAACCAACTGACTTTACATCTGTCTGTCCATCAATGTTTAACAGTCTCAGAAGTGAAGAAACAAACTAAAAACATAAATTTTGCACCAGAATTCTTTCTGTTACTCCCTTTTCCATATTTTCCAACCAGAATCTCAGTCAAATAAGAGACACTCAAATGAAACTTTACATTTATTAAAATGGAACAAGCAGCTGCAGTAATTCTACCCAAAAGCAGCTGCAGTAATTCTACCCAAATGTATTTTATGAATTATATTCCCTTTGTTAACTTTCTTAGTCAATGGTGATGGCAGTTCAGCAAAACTGGATTGAAAGATATATAGAAGAAAATGAGAGGATATGCAGTGTACAAGAACCATACATCTGTCTTTAGAAACTAGCTTGTGATTAAGACTTCCTTAATTGGAATATATTTTAAACCTAAATTTTATCATTAACATATCTTAAATCACAAAGATTCAAGCAGGTGACAAGTGTGTACCATGGAAAACTCTTTGTCACATGTGCATTGATAGCGCCATTCATTTTAGTTAATCGTTTGCTAGAAGTATTGAAAATTGCACATCTCTGTATTTATCTCTTCCTTCAGTTTTTAAAAGTGTCACACTTTCTAAAGGAAGTTTTTAAGTAAGTTATAGAGGTGCAGTGTTCTTTCAAGAGATTTCAGAGTTTCTTACATTCAATGATGAAACAAATCAAACAATTTCATGTATTTAAAACTACCTTGATTGTATATGCAGCTATACAATTGTTATCAAATGTTATTGTTACCTTTTGTTATATGTATGAAACTGTTAATATCTGGTTATAATGAACTTTTAGTCAGTAATTATTGCATTTAATTTATACCTTCCAATTGAACCATTTTGAAGAACATATCAGTATAAAAATATACATACATGTATATGTACATATGACTAATTATTCGGCAATTCCTACGGTTTTAAAGGGTTTGATGATGTTTCTCTGTTTATTTATAACCGGTGTTGTTTCAAAGTAACCAGGCCTTGTTGCATCCTATGTGCAATATTGTTCTATATTTAGTAATTTATATGTATTGATGTTTCAGTGTTGAACACTGAAAAATGCTGTGTTTTAAACAACTTATACATGTTTGTTGAAGATACATATATTAGGCATTATAAATGAATGGCTCCACCTAAAATTTATGGCAGCTTGCTTTAATAGGTCAGCATATGTAAGATGTTTTGAAAGGTGCTGTATATACATGTAGCTAGTATTTATTTCAGGATCATATATTTGATCAATTACATCGGGTCATTGTCATTTTTCTCCTTCATTATAGACAATGTGCAAGGTCATAAATCAACTTCAGTTGTATCATTTCAGTTTTGAATGATGTTTTATAGTTAACTTTATTGCATATGTCTCAACTCATTTTATCATCTGCAGTATGCTTTTGGAGTCATCTGAAGTTGGCATGCCCACCTTATGTTATTGTTCTTTAACATGGTTACAATTTTGATTGGTATGATATTTCAGACAAGTTCAGTAACCAGTCAGATTTGCTATGGCACACTTGAGTTAATGCCCCTTAATCAGCCACATCATCCCAGCAATTATAGAGGAACAGTCATAATCGTTCAAGATTTTATTAAGTTGGCACTGCATGCCATATTAGTTATAAGTCTATCTTTTGAAAAATTATTTTGATTATCCTCCCATTTTACACAAAGTAAACGCATTTTATGACAGTTTGACATATTTGTTTCCTTTTAACATTTAACATGTAGTTAGTAACATCCATTTTGTTTTTAACTTCACTTTTTTCTTAAGCATAATCTGTACAAAGGTTAGCTGTTAGTTGATTATAGATTAAACTTTTGTGTTTTATTTTAAATGTAAATTTGCAACAGATCGCAACAGTAGCCATTTTCAAATTCTAGAACTGTAGTTTTGTAGTCTACTATTTGTTTTGTTTTTCTAGTTATAAACTTGTTTGTTCTACTTTTATTTTAGTTGTTTACTTTTATGTTAGGACCTCATGTTCTATATTGTGACTAGAGTAGACCACGACCAAGTAGCAGATGATATTTTTTGTCATCGTGATCATTTCTGTCGGGTTTTTATTTTTTTGTAAATTATTTGTACATTTTTTACACAGCACACCTTTGAAAAAAATTCAAAGTTGGACAAATGTGTTATTACTTACCTTGTTACAGCAAATGATTCTGTCATTGCAACCATTGCAGATCATGGTATGCCTGAACATCTGTGTCGTCCAATCATGTTCTCCAATGATAGCTATTCGGTTGGTAAGTATCTAATAAGCACCCCCTTTGAACAACAGATGGTGTTGTCTAGTTATAAAAATTTAGCAGGGTAAAGGTTAGTAGTACAAGGACTACAGGAGTGTCAGAGTGCTGGCAATATATTTTTGTGTTTTAAGATAAAAACCAGATTGTAGTCCATTAGTTGTAAAAAGCTTAGTTATTTTTTAAAACATATTAAAGCGACTGCACTCCAAATTCTAAGTAAATTTTAGTTTTTTGGTAAAATCAATATATTCAATTTGTCAGCATCAAGATTATTTTCTTTGTGTAAGAGATAAAAAATAAAGGTAGAAAAAATATTTACCCGACCCAGGTTTTGAACTGGGATCTTTGCGCTTACAAAAATTTACGCGGCTTAACCTACTACACTACGAGTCAGCTGATTTGATGCGAGTTAAAAATATTGGTATACCAAAGAGCCCACCCCGTTAGTCACGGGTGATATTTTCTACAATAAAAGTAAGCAAAACAACACATTTTAATTGTTTCTTTTGTTAGAAAACTTGTCACGTTATCATAATACAATGCCCCTGATACAGTAATGACAATTGTTTTCTTGAAATTGAAAATTTTCTTTCTTTAGCGTAACTTGTCCATCTGGAGTGCAGTCACTTTAAGAAGTTGCTGAATCAGTTATGTTGTGAAGAATTATTCTTTTATCTTAAAACTTCAAAGAGTGCCAAAAGTAAAATAAATGTATCTCTTCATCAAGTTATCTTTGTATGTCTTTTCAGAATATTTACACTTTATGTATTTCCTATAAAGATGCCATACACCATTTTGTTCATTTTAAATCAGCCTCTAGTCTTTGTCTTTGTATCCTACACCATGCTGTGTTCTGTGTGTGGTTATACATCATGCATTTATCTTGCTGATCATACTGCAGGTGCTGTCAGTAGCATGTTATTTAGTCATTAAAACTGTTAAGATTTTAGATGGCGATTTTTGCATGTTTTTGTTTATTGTGTTTTGTAATTTAGTTTCAAATAAAAGAGAATTAAAGGTTATTTGTGTTGTATTTATCTTATCAAACAGTGAGTATGTTAGCATCCATTGCTGTTACACAATATGATGACACCCAAGTCTTGCTGTTACAGCAATATGATGACCCCAAGTCTTGTTAAACCAAGGTAACCAGGACCAACTTGTCACTCTATCAACAATTTGCCTGGTCACATCTTGTGTTCTTAACTTGCCTGATGATTATAAACTCTCTGTGTTTGACACCATCTTTCACTTGGTTGTAAAGGTCCCTGAACAGTTATCTGTTGAGTACTCAGCAGAAATAAATTGTTTGCATCATTTTGGTTAGAACTTTACTTTGAGCCGTGCTTTCATCCTTTATATGATTAACAAACCACTCTGCAATGCAACACTGGCCCAATAGTTTCAGGTAAGATTTGCATTGAATTGATTTTTTGATATATTTGGTCAAGGGCTATCAATTCAAAGTTTCATGGGCTTTGATCAAATGGTTTCAGAGGAAAGTTAACTTGAAGTGAAGCAGTTAATGAAAGGAGGAAAACTGAGGTATGACATTGTTCAGTTACAAGTATATTGATGTGAAGGCATCAAGTCAAGCCTTGTGCCATTTTATAACCAGGATGTTTTTCTCCCTGATGTCTGGACTAAGTCAATATAGAGATACCATGTCTCTGTATCCAGATAATTCTTTTTTTTTTTACAAACATGGAATATGAACATGAGGCATTAACACTGTATCACAATTTTATTTTACTGTCCAGACTGTCAGTACTACAATGCATACACAGTAAAAATAACTACAAATGTATAAATAAATAACATCTATTATACAATCATGTATATATATCAATATTTCAAGATTAACCAACCAAATTATCATTGCATTCCACTACAAAAGGATTACCTAGCAGTAAGATTTCATCATGCTTTCAAAAAATTGACAGGTATGTATAATACCTGAATGAAAGCCTAAATAGTGTTATAATTCACTAATTAGCATTTACCATTAAGCTTTTGTAAGCATATAGGTACCTGTTATGTATACATGTAACTTATATGTTCATGTCTCCAGGGTTATGGTTCCAAACTTAGTGTCTAGGCTACTATGAAAACTTTAAAATTATTGAAGACAACTTGTCCTTGAAATTATCACACATTCTGTATACATCTTTGAGGTTTTAGTTTATATCACAGTCTGTTAAGATGTATACAGGAGTACAGATTTACCTGTAAAATGGCCTTTGCAATTATTGTGAATAAATACTATCGAGTGTTATCAACAGATTTAACATCTCTCCGTTTTCAAATAGATTTTAAATTTTTAATCTTCGACGCATCTCTAGGTTTATACTCTAGCTTTCATGAATCAACTAAATAATACAGGCATTTAGTTTGTAATTCAAAAGGAACAGTGTTTCATTCACAGTTTCACTTCTAGTTAAGTAAACTCTACTTTCTATTCACTAACAGTCTGAATAACTGCCTGAATGTCCATCACACATTTTTCTGATATACTATCTTCCTGTCCACAGCTTAAGGCTTCCTGAAGTTTGGGGACCACATTTGCATTCTTCATCACCACCTTGGCCTGAAATGTTCAAAAAACTGTTTTTACATACTGAAAAAGTGCTATAACAAACCATCTCACAAACGGAAATACCAGGTAAGCTAGTTTTACTTTCAACAAAAGAATCTTTATCCAAAACTGTTGAGGTATGTAACATCAATTCTAAGCATACAGGGGATTTCTTTCATAAACACTTCATTGCAAAACAGCAACACATATCATATATATTTAACGTGACACCAGATTTCAATACCAATCAAATTGGACTTAACCTATGACAAATACATGCATGTGAAAAGGTTTAAATGTATTCTTTTGATATAAATACTCAAACATCAACAAAAGGGGCGAGGTTATCGCATCATTAACATCGTATTAATTATACTGAATTTGCAAGATATTCATTTTCCTTTTATATCAAGCTCTTAGTTATCATGTACTGAACTGATTACACACCTTTTGGTTATTATACACAAGAGCCCATAATGCCGATGCTCCAACATTCCGCAGTTTCTCATCATCACATTCCACACACTGCAGTAGTCGAGGTAACAGTTTGTCTGAAATGGTGAAGAGATTCACAGCATAAAATGTATTCTATATAACAAAATGTCTGCAGTAGTTTCTCTGCAGTTACTACAAGAAGTTTCATAACAAACACCTGCAATACAACAGCTTTTTAACTTTTGCGAAAATATAATTGAGTTAAAACCTTGTTGTATAAAAAAAGACAACATGTTTTTCTGCTTACCAATATCGTAGTGTTATTACTGACAATAGTCGCTTTAAAACAAATCCTGTAGATTTTATGTAATAGGCTCTTCTAGCAAACTTTTAATTCCAGTAATTTGTAGAACAACACAACTCTCAAATAGTTAATGCTTTTCACACAAGCAATAGCTAATTGGTAAAAATTTGCGAGCTTTTTACTTTACGACTAAAAGTTGTACTGTGTATAATAACTTACCATTGGCGAGAACTTTGGGTTTATTACTTGTGTGACAACAGAGATTTCTAATGATAATCACAGCACATTCTTGTTGACGACCGTTGGGACACTCGAGAAACTCCAGTAGTATATCAACTGAATCTGTAAGTAAATATTTTTTTAAGTACATTGTATATATAATTATACTGAAGCAGTATAACCTGCTGATAGATTTGTTTGAAAATTCAAATTATGAAACAATTTAGTTACTACAGTACTTCAAAGGGAGATAAATACAGATGACAAAGCAATGGTTCTTACACACTGTGATTGCTTTAATTGTTCTCTATTTACTACCTACTTGTATTCAATGTTTGGAGCGTTCCCCTTTGAGTGATACTATATAACTGGCAAAATAAAGCATGATACATAGAGGATAGGGAAATGATTTCAAGTGTCACTCAGCTTTGCAGCCAACACAAAATAATGAAACCCCTTAAGAGTAAACAGGTTCTTTACAAACAAATTTAATCATTTTAAGGTAGTAGACCCCTAATGGGCACCTATTCAAGTCATAATAGGCTTAATATTTTCTTAATCTGTATCATTTCCTGGATTTAAAAACAAATTTTAAAAGAATTTTACCGTGAAAAAAAAAAAGTTATAGGAATTTGAATAACCTTACCCCCATTTTGGAATTATCTATAAAATGACATCACACAACAGATAAGAAAATACATGTATTTCATTTATTATTCAAAACTTTGGTACAGGTTTGGTATAAGAGTAACAAGAACTATGTTTTCTTTCAGAAATTACACACCATTTAATATATAATCAACAAGTTTTATAAAACTTTTATGAAATAATCAGATAGTATCGCAATTTTCATGTACTTTTTTGGCCATGTTCAATTTTGAACATCAAAGTTTTTAGGAAAAATCAACATTTTCTAGAAATGGGGCATGTCTTTTTGTATATTAGAAATTATCTATAACATTTTGGGAACAGCATGCCAAAAATTCAGAATGTTTTACCGTCCCTTTTTAAAATAATTTGATTTTCAAAATCTCAATCGACAATTTTAGACATGTCTTCTAGTAATAAAATCCTAAAATAAGCTAATACTAATTCGTAAAAAAATATTTAATTTCTTTTTAGTCTAAAAACAATATGAACATATGAAGAAAAGTGCAAAATAATGAAAAAAAGAAGAAAAAGTAAAAAAAAAACATTTTGGTTCCGGCTGGATTCGAACCTACGCCCCCAAAAAACTCAAAAGATCTTCAGTCCAATGCTTAACAACTTAGGCTAGCTCATTAAAATTGAAGAGTTTCAAATGGAGGTTTTTATTAGGGGTGTACTACCTTAAGTCCTGCTGCACAAAATCCAAAACTAAAGTCATTCCATCCCGTATATATCCAGATTAGCATGTGCATCTGCAGTGAAAAGTTTTAAGATGCATGGTCAAATGTTGACGTACTGAGTATATAGGCACTATTCCTCTTGACCTACCCGAGGTAACTGACATGACTTACCTGGGATCTTCAGAATCATCTGTTGACCTTCTAGGGAGAATGATAAATTGAGAAGTAACTCTAGCCACAACACTTCATGTAAGATTTGCTTCCCTTTGGCTTTGGCAGTTTTAGCCCTTTTTGGATTAAGATTCCCAAACTCTTGCAAGAAATTACTCTGTGAATTAAGAAAAATATTTCATGTACTTTGAAAGAAATTCTGATATTAAGATCAACAAAATATAATCATCAGTAAATTATCTGACTAGATGGGTGTTCAGTAGAACACTTGTGTCGCCCTCTTATGCTTTGTCAGAATAACCAACAATTTTGTGACAAAATCTAAGTGTAAAAAGGGGCATAACTCTGTCAAATATGACCTTGACCAACAAACTTTGGCGGCATCATGAACCTTATGTCATAAGCAATACAATTTAAAAGTTTTATGAAGAAATCTTAAGAAATGGCAAAGTTATAGCCAAAATTTAGTTTTCGTGACAAAATCTAAGTACAAAAAGGGGCATAACTCTGTCAAATAAGACCTTGACCTACAAAATTTGGCGGCATCACAACCCTTTTGACATAAGCAATATAATTTGAAAGTTTGATAAAGAAATCTTAAGAAATGGCAAAGTTATAGCAAAAATCTAAGTATATAAAGGGGCATAACTCTGTCAAATATGACCTTGACCTACACAATTTGGCGGCATCACGAACCTTTTGTCATAAGCAATACAATTTGAAAGTTTGATGAAGAAATCTTAAGAAATGGCAAAGTTATAGCCAACGTTAAGTTTTCGTGACAAAATCTAAGTACAAAAAGGGGCATAACTCTGTCAAATATGAACTTGACCTACAAAATTTGGTGGCATCATGACCCTATTGTCATAAGCAATACAATTGTAAAGTTTGATGAAGAAATCTTAAGAAATGGCAAAGTTATAGCCAATGTTAAGTTTGTGTGACGGACCGACGGACCGACGGACGGACAAAGCGATCCCTATGTATCGCCTTTTCTCCGAAAGGGCGACACAAAAAGGACTTGAGTTTGACATAAGATTGGAAGTGTAATCATTGACTGGAGTCATTTTGTTTCCTAGTTGTGTAAAGGTCTGACTAAGATCATGCCTGGACTTTCATACATCCTTTAAACTTTAAAACTTTGGTAAATATGAAATTTATCTGCCCTCATTATCATTAAAATATAGGTGGTTGTAAGTATCTGGGCAGGTCTTACAGACCACAGCACCCAAGCTTTCTGAATGAAGGAATTCGAGAGCTTGTAAGATTCAGAGTTTAAGTTCATATTTTATTATGATAAATTGATAAAGTTTCTCTTTGACATTGCTTATTGGCATACACATTATTTACAACCACTTCTGAACAGAGACACCCTTAAACATTCAAATATTACATGCATTAAATAGGAAAAACAAGTGCTAGTAAACATTATTCCAACCTTCCAAATAATAGTCCTACATTCTGAAGACAGCGCTAGGTTTGCGAGCAGACCAAACAGGCATTTGATCATGGGATCTTTGTGTTTGCCTTTCTCTGTATACTTGATGACACAGTGTACAAGGGACTTGCTGCCAGCTGCTGTTCCTGGCACAGAACCGCTAGAATGTGCAAGGGAGCTTGTAGCTGAAACACACCAAATGGATTACATTTAGAGTTTATGATCTCTGAAATGTATACATATGTAGGTCAAAAATATAGGTTTATTCTTCAAGTTTTATTTTAATATACAACCTGAAGTCTTTGGAAGCTTACTTGTTTGTTTATTGATGATGCAAACTTACAGCATCGTTCCAAAACCCTGAGGTCACAGGTTAGAATCCTGACAGTGAGGATTGTTGAGATCTAGGGCAGATTGTAAGGTATGTTTTTTGTATATCATGCATCATAACTAGAATGCATATACTATATATATTATGTTTTTTGAAATATGAAACATGTAAAATGATGTTTTTTGCAATTCATACAATGTGTAACTATGTCAATCTGCATAATTGTTGTTTTTTTTGCGATACACAAACTGAGTAATGATGTTACCTGTAGGACAGGAGGCCGTGTATGTTGTGAGCAGAGATAATACACATGTCATTAAAGTCTGATCTATCTGACACCATGACCATAGCTTGTGAACTATATCATGTAAACCACTGTGGTAACATGCCATCTGAAACAAGAAATGTACCTGTGAAAATCACATTTATGAACTTCTAATGATATGTGAGTCTGATATTTGTCAAAAAGTATCGTTTCCACTGTATCTAAAATCAGTTTTTTTATTACATTACACAACTATGTTTGTCTCTTCTCAGAAACAGTTATAAGTTCAAATCAGAGATTTCAGAAAAAAACATACTGCAAACATTTTTGTAATGAAAAGTTCAATGAAAATCCATTTTGAAACACAGCTGAACATAGGAAAGCCATCACCTTAACTAACCACCCACTTGCCTTCAATAACCACTGTTGCTGCATATTAAACAGGCAGTGTAAAAAATACAAATATAGGAAATGGCCATCTGCAATTCAAGGGCAATTCTGTTTTTCACGTAGGCTTACTGCTTAACATGGGTTTGTCAATGTCATGTTCATGTTACTTGTAATTTTGTGGGAGCAAACATTTTTTACCTTCACATCTTCATTTCTGTACATGAAATTACGCAAGAGGTCAAATGTCAAGATGAGTTCATGTATCCCAGGATCCTCCTTGGCCTTGTTTGATTCCTTCTGTACCAATAGCACATTCATGTTTAGCTTCGAATTTGTCTGTTTCACATGTTCCATCAGATTTTCAACAAGGCCCACTGCAAAATTTGAAATACCTGATTCTGAACAAGTTACATACTATTTTTCTCCAGGATGCAATAAAGGCAGAGATATCTTCCACATGCTAGGCAGTCAAGGGTTCAACATACAGTTTTTCTTTTATGGCAGAATAGAAAATAATTGGCAGGATAGAAAACAGTTAAAGGTTTTTTTTAACTTACTGACTAACATGTACCAAAGCTTTGAAAATGATGTATTCTCAATCTTAATTTCTGCTTGAAAATATGGCATTTGTTTTACAAAGTGAAAGTAATTAAACTTCAGTACTCCACAATACTTACATTCTAAAGCAGTTGTCTTTGCCGACTGTGACACAGATAGTAAACATTTCAAAGCCGTGATGACATGAATTCTCTCCCCTGGATTGGGACTCTCTGATTTCCGAAGGATGTATTTGTCAAAGGAAGTGATGAAAGCTTTGCAGAAACAGGAACCAGCTGTAACCTGGGTAGCATCTTTGTCTTCTGCATCTACATGGAAGGAAACAAGATTCAAACATATACATATCACTTTCCAGGCACAAAAATCAGACTGCATGATCAGAAACCATCAAAAATATTACATGAGGAGTTCAACATACTGAGGAAACTTTAAATAACATTGAAAGACAAGAAAAATACCATCTCAGTAATTGAAAATTCTTGATGGAGCTGGAGAACTGTTGAAAGAATATGAAGTTCGTTAAAATAGTAAGAAACATTTGTTTGGTAACAAAATGAAATTATTGTTTATGTGACTGCTTAAGGTGATTTTATCAATTGTAAAGTTTTTAGATGTCCAAAATACAAACCTGTCTGAAGGGAAAGATTTAACAGTTTTGTTATTGTTGGTACATTTTCATCAGCACTATTACGGCTCTGGAGTTTTCCCTCCTCACTACACAACACGGACAGAAAGTTCAAACAGTACACATACAATTGTCTGCTCTCAAAGTCACCTTCCAGAATCTTCTGTAGATTAGCTGAAATATGAAGCTAAGCTGTCCATCCCTAACTAGAACCATTGGTGTCACAAAACATCTGACAACTATTCTATTTAAGTAATAAACAATATTCAGTTATTTCCACTTCTGCTTGAACTGCTATAACACCCAAGTGCAGACAAAATTTCATAGCACAGAAAAATATACAGTAATTATCAGAAGGTAATGAAACAATATTAACCTTACCTGCAACAGGGCCCCACTGCTTCTGTAGGACCTGTGCCAGCACCTCCACAGCAGGGGCACACTGAACCTGTATCAATGTAGTCAGGAAGGAAAGGACTGCTTCCCACAATGCCAGGCAGCATGCGTGAGTGTCCTCAGTCACTGAAAAGGGAGAAACCACAGGTCATTTCAGTTACTGAACTTCTCTACTAGTAGCTGATCTAAAATATAACTGTCTATGACATCGTTTTAAAATTGTAATTTCTTTTATTGTACTTCAGGTAACCATTACCGGTACATCAAACATCATTTCAACGGAGCCTGAAGAAATTCACTTTATATAACCTAAACCACATTTGCAAAATGAAACTTGTGCACTCTTCTCCAAACCTCTTCTCGAGCTAAAATCTCAGACCTTGATGGTAATTTGTTTTGGATGTACTAAATTGACCGATGAATAGTCAGTTTGAGGTTGGTATATAATACGTGTATATACAATTCTCTCTGTAAAAGATGTATAATAATAACATCCAGTTGCTACTGTATACAGTCTGCATAACAACAATTAAAACACAAATAGATAAATAAATCATTTATCCCCACTCACCATCAGAAAATATCCTCAACAATGATACAATTCCTCCTAAAGCCACCCTGTCCTGTAGAATGTCCATCCTCGTTGATGAGTCATGTACAAGACATGTTCGTAACAGATGCAAAATACTGACATGCATCTCAACAAGTTCTGAGAAGAAAAGTTCTAGCTGCTGGGATGATGTAAGAACCTGAATCCCTTCCAGGAAACTTGCATCTATCATGCTAAAACAGGAAAAGAAATATGATCAAAGTATTTGCTGTGTACGTGTGAAACAATTTAAAACTACATTGTACATGTACTCAATTCAGATAAAGTCTGCAGGATTATATAAATTTCTGTCAGGCTACATAGTGATCAATATATTTGTACTACATTTACATTGTGTTATGAAATTCCCAACTGTAGTATTTACCTCTTAAAGTATCATAATGTTTTATCGTAATTTTTTCTACCATAAGTTAAATTTGCTATACAGCTGAACCAGTGTGGTTGCTTTGATGAAACAGTCACCTCCACTAAACCTGACCCTTCTATATTTCTATAATGGACCCCTCCAGCTTTCAATCTGAACTGTACCATTCACTATTTGAAGGGGGCTGACTGGAGATTTACTGATTGTGTAGCTAACAGGATATGCAGGCTGATCATGATCTACACTTGTAGCAAAGGCAGAGCAGGATAACAGTAACAGTTTAAGATAAAACACCTGTATCTGCCAACCACCTGCTTTGAATTACATTGTATATTTCAGCTGACTGTAAAACAATATTATTGATATAGCAACTTACCTAACAAAGAAAGGTATAAGAGATTCATTTTTCAGTGAGGTGACAGTATCTTGTGGTGCCTGAATCATCATGTTCCGTACAAGCTGAGATATGGATGACACTAAACATGGAGTGGTGACATTCTGGTATACAGTTGCCTCCCTTACACCTTCCTCAACATTAGCTTGACCTATGGAAAGTTTCAGTTAAATAAGTTTGTGAAAAGACATGGCCTGACAACCTAAAGATGGAATTTTTTATAATAATTTAAGAGCTAACATGACATAACTACTGTTCAATTATTGTGTTTATCTTTGTTAAAACATTTTGCCCATTACTTCTACATTCTGAAGACTAAAGCTGTTAATTGATGAAGAACCTGTACAATAAGCACACAGTTTACACAAAATGCACGTAGTTACTACTCATTATAAAACGTTTTACTTCTTCTTGGTCCTTTTCTTATATTTCAGACATTTAACAAACAGTGTGTTCTATAATATGTCATCTGTAACAACAGAAATACCACTAGTATATGTATTTACAAGCATTTTGATGATTTTTAAAAGAAATCTGTAGTTTTTCACCAGTTTCTTAATGTCATTCTTTTAACATAAAACTACATGTACCTGCCTTTTAGACCATTATTGCCTGTCAGTCATAGACTTCATCAACACATTTCAATAAGTTAAAGAAAGTTTTTCCCCAAGATTCAAGTTCTTACAGCATCTAGCACATTCACAAGTAGAGAATCAGACCTTAGCCCAAATGAACAATAGTCTTTCACTGACCTGAGCCCCTGTTTGTAGGTGGTGTTGTTTGACTGCTACTGTTGGGTGTTTGCGGATGCCCATTGGCCCCTATAGCTCCAGGTCGCTCAGACATCCGTACCGATGACACACCAGAGGACTGCAAATAACATATCCAATTAACTGTCATCAAATCATCTGATTAAACTTAAATGAATGTCAATAGATTATGGAATAGCTGTGCAGTATGGAAACCAAACTTCAGGGTTTGAAATGTATCAAACTCTCCATCATGCCAAAAATTGCAAGCAAGTTTTTACTAGTTTTATATATATATACATGTATATTTTTTTCAATGCTGGAGTTACAATTCCAACATCCAGATGCTGATTTTCACATAACTGGGCTCAAATACTTATTCTTTAACTTTACATCTTCTCTAAACACTGTATTCAGAGCTGCTGCACTTAAAAATGATCACTTATCTTTTATTTACTATCAGTACAAGGTTATTGAGTGACACCAAGAAAAACAAACGGCATCAAGATGAAGAATTTTTGGGCTCATCATTCTAACAACTTACTTGTAACATTGACATGGTGTTTTGATGGTAACTTCCAGCTCTTGGTACCAGTCCAGCATCAGCTTTGATTTGAGTAGAAGATAAGCACATGATAAAAAACATGTTGAAACATGTGCAATTGATTAAAAAAAACCATGAAACAATAAGTTTAACAACTTTATAGGTCATACTTTTTCCCAGCTCAGTTGTGAAAAGAAATTGTGTTGAATCTACTGCCTTGATTAAACCAGTACTATTGTCATATGTAAAGTTATGTTTATGATCCCACTGAAATTCAAGACCATGCAGGCTTTGGGTTTTGCTCTAGTTTTCAACAATTTACCTAACTTGTCAAGCAGACTTGAAGCAACAATGGTCCTATGAAATAACAATTCATGGCAAGTGAAGAACAATCTACTGAAGGAAGTTGCCACAGTGACTTAAGTTCTTGTTATGATTTTAACATCAACTTACCCAACACAGACAAGGTATTATCAGATGCTGATGCTGATAACTGGTAGAGGTCAGAGGTCACTGATGGCTGGATGGTAGGCTGGGGGTAGTAACTAGACAGGAGTACAGTCATCTCTCTATAGAACTGACAGTGATGTAACAGTGCTAGCAAAGCTGTGAGACCAGTGAGAGATACTTGATACTCTGTATCCATGACAACAGGTCCTTGCCAGGTTTTATGATCAGATTCCGAGCATCCACTTGGTAAACTGTTTGATGTGAGGTTGACTAATAGTAAAGCAGCCTGCAACATGTAAAATATGTAAAATATTAAGTTTCCTTTTGATACCACTGAAATGTAGTGACAGCACATTACCATCTATGTGCAGTAAATATTTTAAAAATCTGTAGTAAATCAAAACCATCACAGTAAGTTTAAGTCTTTTTTTTTCAATTTAAAATTTACTGACCTGTTGCCTGACCATACTGCATTCTGATTGGTCGAGAAGAATACTGAAAGCTGCTGCCCAGATGCCTCCTGGGATATGTTTACAGTTAGCAGTCAACAGCATACGACCTTCCTCAGTGGAACTCAATGTCACAGCAATACCCAGGCCTGCTGTTCTAACCTGAATTCAAGGAACAGTAAATGGTAAAATGAGAAACACTGGATGTACTTACATCAACTTTGAATCAAAGTTTTACAGAGATATCTTGTTTAAACTGTCAATATACCTTGATCCTTCAAGCAGTTATATATACCAAAATACCAATCAAAACATGAATTTGTGTTTAAAATTTTAAAAGACAAATAATGTAGCTTCATGTATCAATTTCTATTTCACCTTGAAACCAGCACCTTTGTTTTCTTGCTTTTATATATGACTTTTAAAAAGTTAGGGAAAAACAACTTGACCATTTCTATAAAAATCAACATTATGCAGAAAATACTTTCAACATCAACCTAGAATCTGGTAGTGCTTATGTTTAGCATACAGCAATATGTTACATCTAAAGTCTAGATAAGTCTGAGACCCCTACCTCAGCATCTCTATAGGCCCACAATGTGAGCATCCAATCCAAACCAGGATCTCCAGTGACATCATCTGCATGGCGAGAATATAACCAGTTCTTTGGCCATTTCTACAAAAAATTCAACACAGCTTCAATCAGCATTTACAATGTCATTTTCAAAATATTACTTTTATACTCATAAATTTCACATATGAAAAATATAGTGTTCTACAAGATCATAAATGCACAATGACCCATAAAAAGTAATAGTAAACATGGACATTCAAGTTACATAATCTGAAAAATACTGACCAGTCCCTGTGCTGCCATGTCATAAATAATATTTTCATGAACTCAGATTCTTCTCTCTTATAGCCTTGTTTAGCAGAAAGTAGTTTCATTTTAAACCTTATCCAATGTATGTAAAACCATATATGCTTATGAAACTTTCAGTCTAACTAAGTTTACCAGTATCTAAATTTTTTAAAAAATGGCAAAATTAAAAAAAAATTCAAGCATATATGGTTTTACATACACTGACAGTCTATTCATTGTAAGTATTTTCAATAGTGATACTGTCTCAATACTCGCTCAGGTTTTAACATATTACTGGTAAACCCCTTGCATGCTAAAACTTGGTATTTCTGCCCTCACTAGCAATGCAGACTATGATCATCCGTAACTTCACTATGAACAACAAATGGTGCTGTTTAAACTAAACTTAACAAGTCTATTTTCTAATAATGAAGGTCAAGGTCAATCTGCAACAACTTATACAAGCCTCACCTGGTCCTCTGACAGTGTGGCCATCTCATAGGCCAAATGTCTCAGACACAATGTAGCTGCCTTGGTAACACCTTTGCCCATAAATGACATTGATGTTCCGCCTCGTCCAATATGGAACGCTGATACCACCTCCAGCAGACAGTTGAGGACTTGACAACACAGCGGACCCTTTTCTTGTTCAGTACATTCCTGACTCCAACCAGGTCTAAAAAAGAAATGATATTTTCCAATTTATAGGCACAGTGTTTCTTTTGCCTTCATCCAAAACCAACTCCATAATTATAATGTGTCTAAAATACAATTTCTTAAAGATGAAAACTAAGGTACCTTAACTGCAGACATCAACACCACTGTTAAGCTTATTATGTGTATACTAACTGATCTTGTTTCACTTTGACAACAGATTAAAGCTTGTAAACAAGTGTTCTATATCCTACGAGAAACCAGTACTGCTATCTTCTGGCAAAGATTTGGTTGTTACCCAAGCATGACTTGAAGTAACACCTGCCATATACAGGGTTACAGTTGAGTACCGACCTAGCTGTGATGTGCATCAGACACTGTAGAGTTCCTTCTAGTGAAGCCAGGTTGTAGAAATGAGGGGCATCTGTCACATTCAACCTCTGTAACAATCTGTATGCTAAATCTCCACGTAACTGATGAAACTTCAACCTGTCATGTGTGAAACAATTTTATTCAAAGAACTACATTCATAGACTTAAAAGTATATCGTCACACCAATAACCCTGAAGATATATTAATACTGTCACTCTAATACAGAGAGAGTCACACACAACATGTGTATTTACACATCAGTAAAAGTTAAAACACAAGACAGATTGTGTTGAACCCTAAATAACTTGTAAAGAAACTAGAGCTATCACTAAATGTGATTAATACCCCCGAAAGACTGCTTTATCAACTGGGGAAGTTCGTAGTAACAGAATACCTTGCAAACAAACTAAAACTAGAGCTATCACTAAATGTGATTAATACCCCCGAAAGACTGCTTTATAAACTGAGGAAGTTCGTAGCAACAGAATACCTTGTAAAAAAGAACTAAAACAGAGATATTGTTCTTGGCAATAACTCTGTAATTAGTCAAGATAGAGTTATGGTTCTTGTACACTGCACTTCCTCTCATTGTGCTGGACCATTGTATGAAGTTGTATTGAATTCCAGCCAGTAGTTTTCAAGTTATGCTCTGCGACAAGGAAAAGCAAAGGGCAAAGGGCAAAAACTGTAATGAGTCAAGAAAGAGTTATGGTTCCTGTGCACTGCACTTCCTCTCAATGTACTTGACCATTGTATGAAGTTGTTATAAATTCCAACCAGTAGTTTTCAAGTTATGCTCCGGACAAGGAAAAGAAACAAAGAGCAATAACTCTGTAAGTACTCAAGATAGAGTTATGGTTCTTGTACACTGCACTTCCTCTCATTGTCCTAGACCATTTTATGAAGTTGTACTGAATTCCAACCAGTAGTTTTCAAGTAATGCTCCAGACAAGGAAAATAACAAAGGGCAATAACTCTGTTATGAGTCAAGAAAGAGTTATGGTTCCTGTGCAGTGCACTTCCTCTCAATGTAATTGACCAATGTATGAAGTTGTATTGAATTCCAACAGGTAGTTTTCAAGTTATGCTCCGGACAAGGAAATGTAATAAAGGGCAATAACTCTGTAATTACTATAGAAATAGTTATGGCTCTTGTGCACTGCACTTCCTCTTATTGTGCTCGATCATTGTATGAAGTTGTTTTGAATTCCAACCAGTAGTTTTCAAGTAATGCTCCAGACAAGGAAAAGTAACAAAGGGCAAAAACTGTAATGAGTCAAGAAAGAGTTATGGTTCCTGTGCACTGCACTTCCTCTCAATGTACTTGACCATTGTATGAAGTTGTTATGAATTCCAACCAGTAGTTTTCAAGTTATGCTCCGGACAAGGGAAAGTAACAAAGGGCAATAACTCTGTAATGAGTCAAGATGGAGTTATGGTTCTTGTGCACTGCACTTCCTCTCAATGTGCTTGACCATTGTATGAAGTTGTATTGAATTCCAAAAAGTAGTTTTCAAGTTATGTTCTGGACAAGGAAAATGCAACAGACCGCCTGACCAACCGCACACCCGCCTGACGGACCACCAGGTGACTCCTATATACCCCCCCAAACTTTGTTTCGGGGGTATAAAGAGATATTGTTCTTGGCAATAACTCTGTAATTTGTCAAGATAGAGTTATTGTTCTTGTACACTGCACTTCCTCTCACTGTGCTAGACCATTGTATGAAGTTTTATTGAATTCCAACCAGCAGTTTTCGAATTATGCTCGGGACAAGTAAAAGTAACGAAGGACAATAACTCTGTAATGAGACAAGATAGAGTTATTGTTCTTTTGCACTGCACTTCCTCTCATTGTGCTTGACCATTGTATAAAGTTGTCTTGAATTCCAACCAGTAGTTTTCGAATTATGCTCTGCACAAGGAAAATGCAACAGACCTCGTTTCGGGGATATAATTAATCTGCGGTTTCTTTTCTCATACATTTTTAAATAACATAATGTTGTTGACGTAAATGCAGAAATGAGGTCATTTAAAACGGTATTGCCATATTTTTTATTCTCAGGTAAAATTTTACTCCATGCTTTAATGTAAACATTACAAGCTAAGAACTTATTATCTAGTTAATCTATACTTGAAACTTTATTCCAAGAACACAGTTTATATACATCCCTTAACATAGAACTAAATATAAAAGACAGAAGTCCCATGTACTTAGTTAGGACTAGACAATGGGAAGTATGCAATCAATTAAGTAGCTTACCTCACTGTGAGGAGGTAGGGCAGTGAACTGTTGTAAGCAGATATAAATGCCAGCAGAGATTTATCTAGCGATCTGAAATTGATATTATAATTATGATTTCTGACCACATTTTTATTATAACATAAATTCCAGTATAACAGTTCAAAAAGTTGTATTTCTACATGTAGTTGCACAATAAGTGAATAACCCAAGAAATAGTCTTTGCTGTGGGAGAACTGACACACTCATACATTCATCTTCAATACAGCTGAACAAGCTTTTTATAAATCTATAAACTGAATTCCTATGTAGTAGGGATAGTAAAGACAAGTTCACAATGGCATAAATCCAGATCAGGCTATAAGCATGCACCTGTTGATCATGATTTGGGATGGTTGGACCATATAATTATTGTTGTTGTTGTTTTTCAGCATGGATCAAAATGATATCAACTATGCAAATATTCCTTCTTTTAAAAACAACTATCAAATGACTCATTTGTGATGTACTGCATACACTGTTTTACTCTATATACCTCTTTGCTCATTTCAACTGTACCAGAGTATCAGTCTGACAAGAGAAATACTGGTAAAAATAGACATGTGTTAACATATTTTAGTTGAATTTGTGTTCTAAGAAGCTAAGACCAAATTTTACTCTTATACCATTTAGGGAGTAGAATACACTGACATACCTTTTAATATTTACAACAGGTTCTGACACTTCCTCTGCTGCCTCTCTAGCTGACTGTCTGTGTAAGAGACCAATCAGAGGACCTTTTGGATGATATAGCACCTCTCCAACCCACTGGAGAATGTTATCTGGTGCACGATTGGTCAGTTTTAAAACTATGCTGACAAACCTTAGGATATCCAGTAGTAAGGACTCATCTGCTGACGATGAAGGGGTCACCTTTACAAATCTGAAAAGAGATACATGTACAAGTTAGGCTGTTGCTTAATAATAAAGTTAAGCTCACACCTCTTAACCTCGAAATGTCATATAAGAAAAAAGACGAGAATGGCCGTACACACTAGCCTTAGTCAAAGCACATGGTTCCTGAGGACAATTTTGAAATTTGCTAGGGAAAATGTACAGTCCAAATTTCATAACTGTAACTTTAAACACATTTTAATCTTTTTTAATCTTGATGATTAGGTACAAAATACAGTCCCTATTGTCTGAAAAAGACCTAGTTTTTGACCCTATGTGACCCAGTTTCAATCCCGATCTAGAGTTATTGAAAACAAATATTCTGAACAATATTCATGATTAATGTGTATAAAATGCAGCCTCTATTTCATACACAAGGTTTTTCTATGATCTGACCTGACAACCTAGTTTTTGACACCACTTGACCCAGTTTCAACCCCAACCTACAGCTCATCAAGACAAAAGGGCCATGATGGCCCTATGTCACTCACCTTGGTACAAGTCCACTTGCCTGGTGGAAGATCACTAGATAATGTTATATACCAAAAAGGTTTTCCTATATACACCTTTGTAAAACAAGTGACCCCCCCCCCCCCCCGGGCAAGGTCAATTTTGACCCCAGAGGCATAATTTGAAAAACTTTGAAGAGGTCTACTAGGCAATGCTACATGCCAAATATCTAAGCTCTAGACCTTGTGGTTTCAGAGAAAAAGATTTTAAAATCTTTTCCTATATAAGTCTATGTTAAACTAAGTGACCCCCGGTGCGGGGTCAATTTTGATCCAGGGGTAATAATTTGAACAATCTTGGTAGAGGTCCACTAGCCAATGCTACATGCCAAATATCTAAGCTCTAGGCCTTGTGGTTTCAGAGAAGAAGATTTTTAAACTTTTTCCTATGTATTCCTATGCAAAACTAAGTGACCCCCCGTGCGGGGTCAATTTTGATCTGGGGGTCATAATTTGAACAATCTTGGTAGAGGTCCACTAGCCAATGCTACATGCTAAATATCTAAGCTCCAGGCCTTGTGGTTTCAGAGAAGAAGATTTTTAAAGTTTTTCCTATATAAGCCTATGCAAAACTAAGTGACCACCCCCGTGGGGTCAATTTTGACCCGGGCGTCATAATTTGGACAATCTTGGTAGAGGTCCACTAGCCAATGCTACATGCCAAATATCTAAGCTCTAGGCTTTGTGGTTTCAGAGAAGAAAATTTTTAAAGTTTTTCCTATGTATGCCTATGCAAAACTAAGTGACCCCCCGTGCGGGGTCAATTTTGACCCCGGGGTCATAATTTGAACAATCTTGGTAGAGGTCCACTAGACAATGCTACATGCCAAATATCTAAGCTCTAGGCCTTGTGGTTTCAGAGGAGAAGTTTTTCCTATTTGTTGCCATAGCAGAGTTCTGCATGGAATGGAATTCTTTGAACAATTTTGGTAGAGCTTCATGCAAGGAACATTCCTGCATAGTTTTATCAACATGGCCTAGAGGTTTCAGAGGAGATGTCATTTGAATCAAAATGTTGACGGACGATGGACAATCATCGATCAGAAAAGCTCACCCTGGCATAGCCAGATGAGCTAACAAACATTCTGACCAAGTTTCAGGATGATTCCATGAAAACTATAGTTTCTATTGATTGCACAACCTAATTCTTGATGATGCACTCCGGTCACAGAGTGATCACAATAGCTCACCTTGTGCACTTTTTGCTCAGGTGAGCTAAAAATTAGTAATGCTTTTTCTAAAATTACATTGTTTGCTAGACCTGTTATTGTATTGTATCATCCAACAAACTTTCCACAGACTATAGGAACCCAGTGCACATACCTGCATTTTGCTAAGAAAATGGTTACAAGTTTACCCAAGACTGACTGATATAACGTTTATAACATGTATCTTCAGACATATTAATTCATACTTATTTTTACTATTAATATGTGTTATAAATACTTTTCTGTTAAATATTTATCTTCCTCAATTACCAGAATTACCCATCAATGTGGCAAACAATAATATAAAGTGTCACAAAAGGACCAACCAAAAAAAGATTGATGACCAGCCCCCAGTGAGGATCGAACTCACGACCCCTGGTTTACAAGACCAGTGCTCTAACCACTGAGCTATGGAGGCAGTTGCCCAAATCAAACTTAATGGGAGATAATATCACAAATACAGTCAGCAATAACTTTAATTTCTAAAAATAGTCAGAAAGGTCATGTGACCAAAATGTTAAAAATAGACAAACATGATGTATGTGAAGTTATATATAGACTGTATGTGCTTATTGACTGCAACTTAAAATATGGACAATACTTTTTTCTAAGAAACCATGGAAGATTCACACACAGGAAGTTTTCTTAATAGTGTTAGGTTTACTAGAATTTATTCTGTAATTTTGAAATAACTGTGGCAGTTGTAAAACAGTTTGAGATATTGTAAACATTTGCACTTATATGTATATACAGCTACCTGTGCCTTTAGGCATAGTTTTGTCTTTCTTACAGTCATAATATGCAGCTTACATAACTCATGTGACCAACTTTAAAAGTCTCAAATATTATAATATGACACATTCCACCAAAGTTAAGAGAACACGCTGCAGCTAAGTATCATGTTTTTTAAATGAACATCATTATGCTTGAATATGTGAAGAACTGAAGCAGAGCATAATAAAAACATCCATTTACGAGAAAAATGGCACAGAGCTTTAAGGTGATACCAGTTATCTTGAATGCACCACATCTCAGACAAAAACTTGTGTTTTTAGGATTTATAGAAAATAAAAGACAATTCAGTAAGACTTTTGTCTTTCGTAAAGTCTTACGTTGTTAGCCTTTCCTTTCAAAGTGTGTGTTTGTGAGTAACAGTATATGTATATGTAATTTTGGGAATAAAAGTGCCTGAACAATTACCTAGCTATAGCTCCACACCAGTCTAATGTGTGGAAGACGTTTGTAACATTCCTGTCATATCTCACAACCAGATAGCTGAGTAGGCGTGTCAGTGACCTTGACACTGCGTAGTGAGAAGTCGAGTTGGAAATATCAAATATCCCTGACTGAATTCCTTGTTTGACATGGCTTGTGACAGACACTACTCTGTCTGTAGGGGTCAGCTTTAACTTGGGTGAAAATCTGAAAAGGATAGAATTATATAAAATTCAGGAATGCATTGCACTTAAATACTACTTTTATATTAGCTTTAAAATTTCGTAAATTTCATAAAGCTTTGATCAGAAGTAGGGGCAATTTTATGGCAAAGTTTTGTAGCCATTTAGGCATCAACCAGTCTTAAGTTATGTATAGTAGCTCATGCATTGTTAGAAAGCTGAAGGTAGGAGCGTGTGTGATTATCCTTGATACTAGGTGTGTGATTATGCTGATACTAAGCATGAATACAGAAACATGGCAGAAAATAAAAGCTTAAGAGTGCAAGACTAATATACTAACTACCTGACATAATTTAACTTACTCAAGGTCAGAATCCAATGGTTTGTTTCCTGCCAAAGTTTTGACGAGGTTATCTATCCCAGAATGCCATGCTGCATTCCATGTGATCCTCATCATCTCTAGGGGAAGCCCCGTCATCAGCGGGTCAGGATCTGGGGGTGAGGCACATCGATTTGGGCTCTTTTCATAGTGAGTGCTTGACCGGAATGGAAGTTTGTACCTATAGTAGCAGAAAACATAACATACAAGTTCACACCATAATTTAATAGGTAGCTGACAAGCTTTTCAATAATCTAGATAAAATTATCTGCTTATTAAGAAAACCTCCCTCTCTGGTGAGGTGTATTTTCTCTTATATCTGTCAATAAAAGAAATCACTCAGTGTTACATGTTGCTTACATATTTTCTAAGAATTTAGTGTTTTAAGCTTCCTCCCTGACCATAATTCAATACCGCCATTTTGAAGGGTAATATAACTTGTAAGATATTGTCTTACCTAATCTTCACAATGTTTGGCACAGAAAATGTGGTGTTCTTGTTGCCTCTGAAATATATAGCAATGTTATTTTAAACCAGTTTATACAATTCCATATTTAGATTTGTTACAAGTAAAATAATTACTTTCCAAAAGCAGAATCATTCGCCACCAGAAGGGCATGAGTTGTGTTTTTAAGAAAAAATACATATTTGTATTAGGCTTAATATGTTTATCAAAAACTAGTAAACAAAAGCCAAAAAAATATGAATTTGTCACATACAAGTCTAAAACCATCAATTGTACTGTTAAAATTGTAAAATGGACACGTCAATTTTATTCAAGTCCACATGGAAAGGGTTTGAAATCTTTTACAGGTTTACAGTATTACAAGAATTTACCCCATAAAGAATCTAGCTTGTTCATCAAACAGCAGCAGTGTGAGGAGGTGAGACACTTCATAGCAAGTTCTGTCATCTCTACTGTGTAGAAGTGCAACTGAAAAACCAAAGCAACAATGCTTCTAAATGCCAGAAACTACAGTTCAAAGCTATTTTTTTAAAATAAACACAGTAAAGATTACATAATTTACAGGCTCTGAGATGCCTACAATTTTGCAGAGTCTCGTTTTTTTAAGGGAGTTAATAAAGCACATCTCTCTTCAATCTGTACAATGTACATGCATATAGCATGCTTGTCCAATGTACATGTATTGCTGAAATGTCTACTTAATTACTAGCATGTACAACTATTGCTGGAATTCATTGACTTATAACAACAATGACGAAGTTTACCTCTAACTATTGTGTAGTAAATGTTGGCATCATGGGCCAGCTTATGTCTCAGTGTGTAATCATGATGTACAAGATTTCTCAACACAGTCATACACCCTGGCAGGTACTGTATATTGTTGTTCTAAAATAAAAAGTTAAGATTTGAGTTCTGCAAAGCAAAAACCGTTATTATAAGAATACAGATAAGGCAGTATTTATTACTATGACAATTGCCCACAATACTGCTGCTCTACTGTTACTACTATTAGATAGCAGATACACATGATTTAGAAAAATGCTACTTGACCAGTACTAGACTTCTCTCCTTCATACTGCCAACCTTATATACAGAGGTCATGTTGTAGCTGGGGTTTGTACCAAACACCCTATCAGTAACAGATTACATTGGTTTACATGTCAACTCCTTTAACCATTCAACTATGTGCAAAGGCAGTCTTCCACAATCTGAGACTTGAACCAAAGACTGTATCAGTGACAGGTTACATTGGTTTACAAGTCAACACTTTTAACTATTCAACTATGTCCATAGGCAGTCTTCCATAAGTCAAAAACTGATATTTCCTAAATGTGGTCTGTTGGTAAAGTACATAATTCCTAGAATGTATCAGCTGTGTACTGACTGTTATGTTATCTATCCACATAAAACATTGAACTCAGTTCTGAAAGTGTAATTAACAGTATGGATAAACATTGTAGTGTTTATCTATTTATTGGTTATGGTCAGCTAATTTTAGGCTGAACTTGTTGTCATGCATCCCTGGACAAACGCTTTTACCAACTAAGATAACCAGATAAGGCCAAAGACTTGGTAAACTTACTGTATTGGAGTCTCCATCTCTAAGAATTCCAAGTTGAATATGTTCCAGAATCTTCTCAAAACCTCCATCCTTCTTAAAAGCAGAGTGCAGTGTTGGGTCTAAAAAAAATGAGTAAAAATGGAAGCTATATTTAACTCTCTTAAAAATGTTAGTATTCTAGATGCATATATATACATGATTTCTTGTTGTGATTCTTATAAATTTTAGACAAATCAGTAAAAAAGACTACAGTCGAGTCTCGATTATTCGAAGTGTCGAGGACCAAGATTTTACTTCGAATAATCCATGGGTTCGAATAATCCAAGTCCCGAAGATGGCCAGCTGATTGTTATGTAAATCGTCAATATATACATGTATATAGCTATCACGGACGCTTAACGTAATATACATTGCATATATGATTTAGACGAAAGGAAAAGGAAAACAGAAATAAATCATATCAAACGTTGAATTCAATTTTTTCCTTTTTAAACCCTTTCCATTCGTTGCTGGTCTAGGTATCCCCCGGGGCCGGGTCCTTTCCCAGATTGCTCAGTACGAATGAAAAGGAAGATATCAGCTGATCTGGGTATCCCCCAGTTACCGGGTCCTTCGCCAGATTGCTCAGCCAAATTTCTTCTGCACAAGTAGAAGTCATTTTACCTCTGACAGTTAAATTAAAAGTCATGCTTTAAATAGACATGGTAGTTTGGTAGTCACGAGTTTGTTATTCGAAATTAAAGGTGAATATCTTTGACCGACTTTCAAACAAAAACAAAAGTTGTTCCTTTGGCATTAAACAAACAAGGTTAAAGCGAGTATGTTATTATCACACCTTAGCACATATAATGTGCCGACCGCGTGTCGTTTTTCACAAGTTGAGCGTGTCAGCAATTATTGGTTTGATTGGAATGCTTTTCGAATAATGGGTGTGAAATTCGACAAACATTGTCAATCGGACTGAAAAAACACTTCAATAACACCAGGTATTTGTAAAATCCATTTGAATAACCCGTTTAATTTTATATACATTTATATATAAAACATTTCGGGACCGAATATTGTCTTCGGATTACACCAGGTATACGAATAATAGGTTGTTGAATAATCGGGGTCGAACTGTACATGCATGTAAGACAGCTATTTTAACCTAACAATTGTCTTCCAATGAGCCATACAGAAGGCTGGCAATTCTACATTTGTTACCAGTGTAGACCAAAGCCTTAACACTTACACAATCTGATCACGGTCTGCACTCATTGCTATGGCTATTCAAATGCAGACCCTTATTACCAGGTAGAGCACCCTTACAGGCTATAAATTATACTGTTTAAGTAGAATAATCAATTTTAATAATCCAATCCAAACAGTTCAGCATAATCCAAAACAATCATATACAAGTATATCATAATCTTGTTCAAAGATTTTATTAGTTTCTTTCATGAGCACGAGGTTCAGATCGGATATTTCCATCTGAACCAAGTATCTCATGACAGAAACTTTTTCTTGCATACGGCCTTGCTCTTTGAAATAGATATTTAAATACAAACTTATCGAAATGATGCTTTTTAATGTAAAAACAAACGATATTCAGATGCTGTGTTTGGGAAAGTGACGTCACATTGTTTATAACAGTACGTCATAAGTAATTCACGTAAGTCGTCTTACACGGGGGGTGTAAGATGAGATTTTCCAGCACTGGTAAAAACTGCAGATATCCCCATCTGGTATGCAAGATTTTTCTATCTTACCTTGTAAAATTATGGCTAACTGATCTACAGCCGATTTTTTCACCCCTGGATCCACAGAGAGAGATGTAAATATCTCATACACTTTGCGCAACCCATCAACCTACAATACACACCATTTTCTATCTTTTAAATTTTCTACAATATATCAGCACAAGTT
This sequence comes from Saxidomus purpurata, assembly GCA_022818135.1. Classification (NCBI taxonomy): domain Eukaryota; kingdom Metazoa; phylum Mollusca; class Bivalvia; order Venerida; family Veneridae; genus Saxidomus; species Saxidomus purpurata. The sequence continues at coordinate 37,215,592 of JAFMSR010000012.1, read as the reverse complement.
TTCATATTGGGAAAGACTAATACTAAATATTAAATTATCATGCTGTACAACAAACCTATGCTGAGAGAGAAATATGACTGGTAATTTGTACAGTGCAAACTGATGAAGCCAAATCTCAAAGGTGTTCCTGATTGTTGTGTCAGTTTTCTGATCTTTTGCAAAGGTTTTGCTTTTTTCCTCCACTTAGTCAGCAGTTAGCAGAAATATACAAAGAATATCTGATGTTATTTCCGTACCTGAAACACAGATCTTCCAAGGTCCTCCTCTACAGATCGTGGTGTATCAACTATAAAAACATTTGACAGATTTGAGACATCCAGTTCTGAAAACACAGGCAACTTTCTGTTGTTGTTCACCTCATTTGAAAGATACCATGACAGTCTCTTCAAGGCCTCCGCCCTCACTCTGAAAACAGATACAGAATTATCACTGAACATGATAAAAATACTCCTACAAATATGCCTTATCACAAGAAATAGCTTCTCCCAGTATCTTATCATGTTAACCTTGATGTATAGGCTGAACATTTGTAAAACACTAATATGAAATCCAGTATGTGGTTCAGGAGCTATAGAGTGGACATAAAATATAGACACATGACCTTTGACCCCTGAACATAAAATTTCTCCTACTATCAAGTTCCAGAGTTTAAAAAAAGTAAAAGTGTACTTACTTTAAATCTGAGGACAGCATACATCTGAGGGTTCCCCTGAACTTCTCCAACATTGAAAGTTCATTCAGAGATTCTGTAGATCTTGGCTCCAACATTGATAATACTGTAGTTCCTATCACAGTGGTCGGCCCAGCATACGACTGAAATGGTATCATTAATGTGTGAACCATACCAGAATAATGTTTGTGTTTGGTATTGGATTTTGTGATCAAAATTCAATCTCATAAGTACTAAAATCAAGTTTTTCGTTCCTAATATAGAGTGTAAAACAATCTTAGTGGAATATTACATTTTACCAAAATACAAGTGCAAAGATTTACTGAAATATCAGGACCATTTAAATCATATGATCAGGTCAGCAACAAACCTGAAAGAAATCATGAAATTACAATTTAAGTGAAAAGATCCAAACAAATGGTTATTAAGAATATATATAAAAGAACACAGGCATCAGAATTAATTAACATTGTAGTATATTCTGCTCTTTGTAAAACTTACCTGAAGTATTGGCAACCCTCTCATCACAGACTGTAACAGTGCCTGCCACATCTCTGTAGACATCAGTAACTGGCTCTTCAATAAGTGAGACATCACGTCAGTTGCAGAGCTTGCAATCTAAATATTGATATTAAAATCCTCAAGGTCATCTAAGGTTTATCTAAGTGGTATGTACATAGCAGAAGCAAGTCAACTGTATACACTATGTGAATGAAATTTACCTTTTTTTGTGCACTTCAGAATGATCTACCTGAAAGTCAGTACAAAATCTGGCCACCCCTGTACAATTTAACAGGCAGTTTTCACTCAGAACAGTACTGAAAATCAGTAGGCTATAAGAAATACCTTCCAGCTCTACTCAACTCAACAAAGGCAGCTGTTATCTCTCAGCGTGAACCAGTGATTGCTAAGATATGAGAACAATTCAGTAAAATTGAGATAACTGGACTTCTGAGAGGGAACGCTGTTCTACTGAGGTCAAACTATGTCCTGTACATTAAACACAAAGTTGTTCATATAAATATAATCCTGTCCCAGGCATTATTATAGATTTGCTGTACAACTGGACAGGCTCCTTGCCAACCTCTTTTGTATGCACAAACCACATGTATATACTGTATGGTGCTACATACCTTAGCATCTTTGTCTGCTAAACCAAACACTGTAATCTCATACAGCATATCAGCATTGATCATGAATTTCACTTTTAGACAGGAACTGGATGAGGGATCCGAAGCTTTTGCAACACTAAGATGAGTCTAAAAATAATATCAGATATATCATACTTGCTTAACGTTTCATTTAATACGTGTTATACTTTACTATGTATACAAAATGAACTTCCCTTTAAAAAACAAGAGCTGTCCCTCCATGTGCTCAATAAATGTGCTATGTAATTTTAAAATCCTTCCATGCATGACAGAGTAATCATGCATACAGTATTCCATTACTTTAAACACTAAGTGTGACCTTGACCTTTGAGGTAGGGACTTGGGTCTTGCACGCGACACATCCGCTTGATGTGCTAGACTTTGTGCACAGTTATTTTAAAATCCTTCAAAGCATAATAAGTTATAGTCCGGACACAAATGTATGCTATATACAGGATTCCATTACCTATAAACTCTAAGTGTGACCTTGACCTTTGTGGTAGGGATGTGGGTCATGCACGCAACACGTCGTCTTGATGTGCTAGACATTTGTGCCAAATTATTTTAAAATCCTTCAAGGCATGACAAAGTTACAGTCCGGACACGAATGTGTGCATATATGCTTATATAGAGGAATCCATTACCTTCAAACTCTAAGTATGACCTTGACCTTTGAGCTAGGGACGTGGGTCTTGCACGCGACACGTCGTCTTGATGTGCTAGACTTTGTGCCAAGTTTTTTAAAATCCTTCAATGCATGACAAAGTTACAGTCCGGACATGAATGTGTGCATATATGCTTATATGGAGGAATCCATTACCTTCAAACTCTAAGTATGACCTTGACCTTTGAGCTAGGGATGTGGGTCTTGCACCGACACGTCGTCTTGATGTGCTAGACATGTGTGCCTAGTTATTTTAAAACCTTCAATGCATGACAGTTACAGTCCGGACACGAATGTGTGCATATATAGAGGATTCCAAACCTTCAACTCCAAGTGTGACCTTCACCTTTGAGGTAGGGATGTGGGTCTTGCACGCGACACGTTGTCTTGATGTGCTAGACATGTGTGCCAAGTTATTTTAAAATCCTTCAATGCATGACAAAGTTACAGTCCGGACACAAATTTGTAAGTGGGGACGCACGGACAGACGGTCAGACGGACAGACGGTCAGACGGTGCGATTTTAATATCCCACCCTTCGGGGCAAAAAAGAGTTAAGTTACACACTATTTTTCTATACTGACAGAGTTCTAACATTCAACATTTTTATAACACTGGAATAGATAAGACAGTACAATATTAAAGGTGTTCATACATATAAGTTGATATACCATTCTGACAATGATAACAACTACCCTGTTCCTAGGTTAATGTAATATATATGAACTACTACCAAGTGCACTAAAATTCATCATCTTTCATCAGTGGTCTATGACAATCTCTATTAATTTCATTGTTTAAATTTTATCAAACAGACCCCCCTCCCCTCCCCCCCCCTCCCCTCCCCCAATAGTAATTGAATCAAAATCAGAAGAGTATAACCCAGCTACTTCTGGATCTCGTACCTGTTTTTAGTTTGCTCAAGAAATTATATAACAGAAAACATTTTCTTGTGTTATTACTACGTCAATTTTCAGCGGCTGACTTTAGCAAAACTGCACATTAAGTAGTTTACAGGCAGATGGAAACCCTTCTGAGCAAGTAACATTACTGATATTGTTCCATCAGACCTTTTCATCAAATAGGGAGGATAGGGATAGACAGAGGATGAATTGTCTGCCATGTTGTCTCACACTTTGTCCTTGCCTGTGTGAGCACTTGCCTGTTAGGCTACACATAGAGCTGCCTAGGTATGTATACTTTGCCTGTATTTTCACAATGCCTCTAGTGGCTGGTGTCTATAACATTCATATGGTCAAAAAGACTTAGATATTAAAGATACTTTTTTCCTCATGCTTACTGTATCTGTCACAATGCTGTGTATGTAATGATTATTCAGAAATAAATACTAACTAGCGGCTGTTTTTCACAAAAAAAAAACAACATTTGTCTCCCACCACTTAACATGGTAGGATAGACAGGTATGTATGTAAAAAAAAATAATCAGGGTTAGGGTTAAAAATTTAGGGTTAGGGTTAACGAAAATGGACAACTACTCTGCTAAGAATCACTGAACTGGAATATGCCGACAACATGCACAGCTAGGCTTGGCACTGATCATTCATATGGAGTTTGGTTGAAATCCACCTGGCGGTATAAGAAGAGTTGCGCGGACAAACTTACAGCTTGGGTAAGGGTTTGCGAAAAAGGCCAATAACTCTGCTAAGAATCATTGAACTGGAAAATGTTGACGATATGCACAACTAAACTTGGTACCAAACATTTCCACCAAGTTTCAGTAAAATCCATCGAGGCATGTAGGAAGAGTTGCGCAGACAATTTTTGTGACAGACAGATGGCACCAAATCAATATGTCTCCCCCCACAAGGTTGGAGACATAATTAAACTAAAAGGAGAGAGTGACAAAGTATTTACACTGACCTTAATTGTATGTAGAAGTGTTGTATAGGCATGGAGTCGGATCTTATCTACAGGGTGGGATAAACATTTCAACACCAGTTTTCTGTAAGCTGTCTGAAGTGTTTGATAATGCTGTGACTTGGAACAACTGAAAATACAAAGCACAACTTAATTACACAATGTAAAAACTTTCAATTTGAAGAAAGCAAAATGTTATGAGGCCTGTCAAAAAAGACGGTGCTTTGTCTAGGCATATCAATTAGACAAGTACTTAACTAGGTGTTTGAAAGAGTCTGAGTTACTGAATTTCAACTGTATATCAAACGTATCTGTTATCAGCATCAATTTCTAAAACCTATGTGCTGTTTACAAGAATTTTAAGTCAATTCATAAACTGATCGTATTTGCTCCTTATTACTGAAAATCTTTATTAGATTTTACACTAACACTTCATTCACATATCTCATTATAAAAGGTACTCTGTGAAGTCTAAACAGTCAGATGGAACTTTTCTAGAGAATATAACCAAAAGATCAATATTGTACATACACAGGGAATCTATTATTTTCTAAACCATTCTGAGAAGACCCCTCAACAACAAATAGGAAACAGGATATTTGTTACATTTTTCCCTACATACATTTACATCAGGTTATTCAACTCTTATCCTGCTTCATTACATAAATGAACCATTTAATGCTCAAAGGGGTGCTCTCAAAACATTCAGAGTCAAGCAAGGTAAGAGAAATATTCTGACGAAGACACAATAGAAACCACATACACTGTACATACACTGTACATACGTGATGTACATATGACATTCAATTCAAAATGGAAGATATAATAAATGATTGTTTCACCCCCCCCCATTAGCAAAGCTATAAACTATCCTTTCTTTTAAGGAGTGAGCACATAGAAAGAATTTCAATCCTTATACCAGACACCAATTAGCAGTACATAATTTATTAATTTATTATTACACATTGTACACATATCACATGACATAACAGTCTAACATTAGTGCTACCATCAGTGATGTTTATACCTCGAATGAAGGAGACAACAACTACAAGGCAAAATGTCATTACCAGATTACAACCAGCATTTTCGTACCTAAATCAGTACATCTTCAGAACTTTATCAAATGCTCGAGTAAGTGCATGTTTAACTTAACGCTAGATCAAAATATATGTAACTATTGAATGAAGATCTTCAAATTACATTCTATATTCTAGAAAACAACTTCTGTATCTTCATATATTCACAGCGGTCACTTTTTTCTTTTTACCTAATATATTTTCTAGGTTTTAATAAAAGAATTAAATTTTTGTGAATATATTTCTCATTGGTAAAACTAATTTTGAACAAAATTACATAATTATCTGAAAGTCAGATATTAACAACTAAGTTTCAGTATGTAAATATAGCAATGTAAAATCACTGAAGAAGAACACAATTATTTTACTTACATATCAGAACATAACTTGATAATTTCTGTGACATAATTCAAGTATCTATGGTATGGAAGACATGTAAATGCTCCCTCACACATGCTCAGTGTGTCCTTCGACAGTCTGGAGGCCTGGAAAACGTTAACTTCACTAAACAAACATGTACCATAGTTTTCTTTGTAAACTTTGTTATATCCAGCTAGCTAGCAGCCTAGACCATTGCATTTATCTTCAAGAAAATTAATACATGACCCTAAACCAGAGTATTTTTACTACTTTGTACACGTTTATAACACATAATTACAGCCCTTGAATTATGAATTAAAGATAATATTTAAACTAAATCTTTATTTGTATTCTTTGAACATTAACAGCCATTTAAACCATATTTCAGTTACTATTACAGGATGGCAGCCTCCTAACCATCCTTTCTTGGAAGAACCAGTTCAAGAACTTTTTCTTCCAAACAGAACTGTCAACTTTCTTACATAAAGAGACATGGTCAGTAGCTGAGCTCTAATCTGTGAGATTCAATCAATGAGAGGTTACAATGATTTAAAATCAGGGACTTTAACCACTGGAATACGGAGGCATTACTTATCTGAATGCTTCTTGCTTTTCTTACAAGTGCTTTTATCATGATAAAAGGGTGAAGTCAAGGTCACAAATTTGAGATCTCCCAGTTAAGAAATTTGACCGCAATATGACATTTCACTCTGTGTTAAAACAGATTGATTTTTACCTCTTCCTGACACAATGTCAAAAATTTGCATGTCTTTTGTAGTGACTGACAAATGGTTGCCGTGGAAACATAAACATTGTATCTGCCTTCATCAAGCTGTTTCAGGTATCCTAGCAACAGCACTTGTAGGTCAGGAAGAGCATTGCTGAGGCACTCATCATAAACCATCATATTCATCGCTGACAAAAGGTTTTCTGAGATTATTCCACGACTCTGAAAGAAGAAATAAAGAAAATGCAAACAAACAGAGCAGATCTATAACATATGTATGACTTTGTACTCTTTCACAAAAAATGCATACTGTCAGGACAATCAAACTGCTTGTTTTGATTTTACTCTCCTTTCTTTTATGTAGAGATAACAGTTACCTAATGCATATCCTGGGTTATGTACCAGTACGTAGCAGCTCTCAAAGCTATTAGACAACTTCTTAGCATGATAAAGTGATGGCAGACCCTGGATAAAAAGATTGTTTCTACTAAACTGACACTGCTGTTTTGCAACTAATGTCAACTGGCAGCTACTGGTTTTTGAGAGCAACACTTCATCCATTGATCCAGTCAGACAGCATTCATTTAAGGTATCTTATTTTAAAATTACATGCTCTATACTGTAAAACTTCCTACATTGTATGTTCAGTTTTAAAGAAAAGAAACAAACATACCTTTTCTATTGGGATAAGTAATTTCATAAATTTTCCAAGGAATACAGAAAGGCCAATGTAAGCTAATCTATGCTGTACAAGGTCACTGGGTCCTTGAACTGTGCTCTCCTCAATGTCATATGGCATGTTGCTATGGTGATGATACTTTAACAGATCAGCAACAACATCCAGACTTTCAATGAACTTTTCACTCTGAAAATTTATGCAGAAGCATGTTTTGGGACTAGACTTTATTTGAATTGTTCACAATTAAAAATACTGACACATTTCAATGACTTTAAATAAATGTTTACAAACAACTGTAAAGTCAAATGTGCAAACACGTATCTACTAGACCTAAATCTTGAACAGAAAGCTCTGTTGTTTTTCAAAATTAGAAAGCCGTGAGAATTTCACAGTAAATCTATGTCTTACTGCAATCTTCACAGGCATAGCGTGTGCTACTCAATCATTAAATTAAATCTGTGAAAGTAAATGTTCAACAAATAAGCTCTAGAACATAAAAGCATTTTGAGTTTCCTGATAAGTTTCATTCAGCATCTTAACTTACACAATCTCTAGCCGCCATTGTGTTATCCTGCCAAAGTTCTGGTGTTACTATGGCAATGATAATCTCTAAAGTTTGGTTTAACAAATGAAACACTTCAGTTGCCATAACTTCATCATTTGTCTTCTGTAAGGGGAGAGATTTCTCCAGGATAAGTGAACAGAATTGTGGGATAGTCATCTGGATAAACTGCAATGAAGACATGTCCTCAAAGTCCATCTGCTCGTTCTCAACGGGACTGGGACCAACGCTGGAAGCACGAGATGATCTGAAACATATCAATTACCTCCATCAATTTTGAATGGTAAAAAGTTTGGTTTTGCTGGAGAAAATTTGATTGCATTGTGTTTAAAGCAGTTTTCAGTAATATAGTATCTTTGTATGACATTAAATTAATCCAGAGTAGTTTTCTATGTTTCATACAAGCTGATAAAAACAGTCAGTATAGCAGTCAAAATTACTTTTGATATTTTCTGTCAATGAAAGTACTTATTTTTTATTAGCCTCATGACACTTTGATCATGATCACAAAACTTTCCTCAAAGACCAGTCTGAAATCTTGATTTTGATTGGTCACTTTTCAAATTGTGCTTGCTTCCTGCCAATCAAGTGCAGCACATTTCAGACTGGTCTCTGAAAGATATTTTACAAATCTAGGTCCAGAAATGGTGAACTGAAAATCTAAGTTCTATGGTACTTAAGAGATAACTCGTTGGCATGGTTCACAAGTAACATAAACTTAATGTATAAACTGCATTTTGTTAATTCTGCAATTTGTAAACTATTAAGTGAAAGGAATTATGATAAAACTACCCAGTGGATGAAGCTGATGTGTCACCATCCCTTCCATCACCACGGTGACGCATATCTGTCCAGCCAATCACTGATGGTCTACCCTCGTTATTATTGTTATTTGCAGAGGAACTACTGCTCGGTGTTGAGAAAGGAGAAGGTGTTGTACTAAAATCTGAAATGAAGCATTCTTGATAGAGTGTTCATACTACATTGTATCTGTAGAGGTAAATGTCCTTTAATACAGGGTTGGCATAAAACCCGAGTTTTATCATATTATTATAAAGTTTAATATCTTATTTAATGATCTTTAGCAGGACAGGTGACAAAAAGTTAGGAAAATTCCCATCTGTGATAACAGCTTATGAATTCATACAGATATGGTTCAAACAAATCTTCCTTTTCTTTCTTCACTGTTTGTTACTAAATTGGGTATATTATAAAGCAGTCAGGTAAAATTGTTTGGACTCATAGATAAGATTTTTTTCACAGGAAAATGTACATGAAATCTGTTTTCACAATTCAACACTATTTTGGTTTTTACCTTGTTTGGCTGTGTACAGGTTGGGATCCTGGTGACAATTTATCCTTCTTCTTAGACATGATGCAAAGTCAGCCAGTGTTCTGACTGCCTGAACACGAGGTCTGCCAAGGTCCTGCATGGGTCCATTTAACAAAGACACCAAGTTCTGAAATAAGGTTTCAAACTAAAGTTGTAATCTTTCCAACTCTGAACAACTTCACATTGACAATTTTCCACCAAATATTTTTATATCAATATTCCAAAGGAAATTTTACAAGAGAAAGAACAATACTCGACATAAAATGATCACATGAAAGAAAATGAGCCAGTGGCATAGAGATAATAAAATTTATCCAGATTTAAACAAGGCAAAGTCTAAGATATGCCGAAACCTATACATGTATACCAAGTCCTACTGTTCTTAAATTACTATGTCACAACATTATATTATTCCTCAGCAAATTATTCATACAGAAGAACTTGACATATAATATAGTAGAAAGGATTTGATGTTTCATAAGACCATGACTTAAATAACAATATGGTTAGACGGTCATTGTGCAGACCATAATCAGTTAAATAGACACTGAAGAATATAAATTGCTCATGGTCTTTTCTGTCAGCACAGAGATATCTGCTAGTAGCACAAGGCCAAAAAAAAAAATCTGTGTTTAGGGCAACGGTCCCAAAAATTCTAGGTAGGGTAGGGGCAAAGTTTTTTTGTTGTTTTGTTTTTTTAATCCAAAAAAATGCTATAGGATGGAAAAAAACAATCTGTGTTAAGGGCAAAGGTCCCAAGAATACTATGTAGGGTAGGGACACATTAAAACAAAAAAAACCAAAAAAAATCAATTTTTTTTTCAATTTTTTTTTTCAAATTTTTTTTTTTTGAAAAAAAAAACCTCTAGGGTCCGGGGGGTTTCACTAGGGAGGGTCGGGTTGCCCGAAACACAGTTTTTTTTTTGTCCAACTTAAATATGACAATAACTTCTGCACCTTGATTATGTTTGGTCTTTGTAGGAAGATTTCAGCAGGGAAGTCTTGGAACACTACATCACTGAGAAACTCACACGTACTCACTAACATAGACGCTTCTCTGCTTTGTAATGAACTGAAACATATAAGTATATGAGAAATAATTAAAAACAAGACAACATATTTATACCTGCAACAAACTGCAAGCAGCCCGTAAACTATTGGAAGCAAACAGTGTGTGGTGGCAGCCAAAGTATTATAATAAAATTGGCTAGAAGAAATGAATCTTGGTTAAAAATAAGATAAGCATACATGTAAATGTTTGTGTCAGAACTCAAACATACATTACGATTATAGCGTTAAGGATGCACAAGCCACTGCGACACAAAGTTTTTAATACACTAGCAACTTTTTCATTTTGCATTTATGAAACATTGTGTAACAAACATTTAAAGCAATACTTTACCTGTTGGTGGACACAATAACATGTCTATCTGTTGGGGTAAGAGGTAGCCATGGAAATATGGTCATTTTAAAGCAACTGCTGCCATCTGAAATACAGATTGTTACGGCACTTGTTTAGGACTTTCTATTGTTTAAATACAATAATTAAAATGCAGCCTGGGACTGGCCCTAACACTGAAACTACACTATCATGACTGAGTATTTGTCTAACCTTATTGTGGCGAAACAAACCATTATATGAATAATATAGATTAAGACCTGCCTTTGTGTTGCCTGTATTATATAGGTCAATAATATTCCTTTCATAGACAGGCATAATAGTACTTGTATGAATAAGTTCTGTAAAAATATTGTTGTAAAGTGTTGATTTTCCAAATGCCTTTCCTAAACTTACTTGTAGCAACATCTACATGAATTTGTTGCTGTTGCTGAGTGTGCATATTCTGTGCATCTGGGACTGGCCCTGGATCCCCTTCAAAGAAGCCAAGGGGTGGCTCCCTATAATCTGGTAGTCTCTGAGCAGTCTGTGTGTGTACATGGGAACTGGGTGCAGCGGAGTGGTCCATTGTATGTTTTGTACTTACAGAATCCATGGTAGTCTCCATACCTGTAGTCAGCCCTGTTGGATAAATTGTTACATTGCATCTTTAATTTTGCAATACTTGAAACTTGACAAAACTGATTTATTTACACAGTTTTTCAAAACTTGGTCAGAATCATTAGATATGCTACTGATGTTAGCTTCACATTTGATCAGATTTAATGAAGGAATGTGGATAACCTAAGATTAAATCCAGAGACTTTAGAATTAGGTATGTTGACCATAAGACAAAGATAATATTCCTGGCTATGTGTATTGTTCTCATCTTACAAAAAGGGCAAGTTTTGTTCGAACTCTGGAAAAGGTGGGCAAAAGCCATATAAAAATTTGGGAAAGATAAAGTCTCAAATTTTAATATGCTCTATAGAACCTTTCAATGATCAAGATTTTGTTATTTTCCCATCTCATACTTATTTACAGATGCAGTTTGCAGATTCACAGACAGGAACGGGAAATGCTGCCTGTCCTGTCATATCTTGAACAACTGTGGAAATATCATACTGTGCTTAGGTCAAGGCTATTCATAGTTCAAGCAAGTGTCTTTGAATCCTGAATGCAAGGCAACAACACTGATGCGCTGGTCAGTATAAATTTCATTCAAACCTGCATACTCTACTATCAAATTAGTGCATACAAAAGAACTATTATATTGATATGATGTTTCTATTTTGATAACAGTGTCAAATACCAGTATGGTTCTGTTTTTGATAAATGCATTCTGGAGCATGGTCCTGAGTCTGAACATCAGGTAACCTCATTGTGTTCTCAAGTATCTGGTCAATGATTGGCTGCAGAGCAGAAGTAACATCTTTCCTCAGAATCGTCAGAAACTCGATACCTCCAATGTCTTGAATCACTTCTGCTGCAGATGTATGCTGAAAATATGTCATGAATTAAAACAGGGCTGATAATGTTTTATAAATGAAAACATATGCATCTGTCACAATTAAGTGATGACTAGCAGCGAAATTGGATCTTCATTCAGGCGTTTTATAGGAAGTAACTATAAATTCACATAATTTCACTGCATTTCTTAAATCTTTCAAAACTGAAGACCCCCCTCAAAAGACTTGCAGTAAGCGAAGGCTATAGAGAGTTTAGACATTTTAATTTTTTTATCCAATTTATCCCTTTTATTGCCAATTTTGGCATTGGCTGCTGTCTGCACTAACTCTATTATATGTTTTTCTGTAAATTGAAGATATATTTTACCTCTGACAACCTCAACAGCAAATTCAGGACATCTGAGTGTCTTGATGATTTTGGAAAATTAAACCATTCTAGAAGACGAATGAAGAGGTGTCGTTCCTGAACAAGGTCAGAATCACAAATAAGCTTGTGTTCCAACTTTGATAAAATGTTCTCCAATGCTCGAAATCTGATCTCTTCAAGATGGTGACCTGATAAAACAAAGGGATGGTTATTTTTGAAAAAAAAAAATACTAAATAAACAAATGTATACAGCTTTTGATATTGAAAAACTTTAATAAATTTCAATACTATATGAAATATAAGTTTTTCCTACACCATGTAACCCCCTGGGCAGGGTCAATTTTGACCCCGGGGGAATGATTTGAACAAACTTTGAAGAGGTCCACTAGACACTGTTACACACTAAATATCTAAACTCTAGACTTTGTGGTTTCAGAGAAGAAGATTATTAAACGTTTTCCTATATATGTCTATCACTCTATGGAAAACAAGTGACCCTCTGGGCAGGGCCAATATTGACCCAGGCGCATGATTTGAACAATCTTGGTAGAGGTCCACTAGGCATAATACATGCTAATATCTAAGACAGGCCTTGTGGTTTCAGACTCAGAGAATAAATTTTTTAAAAATTTGTTATTTGATCATCAACATTTGCTCGGTGGTTTCAGAGATATCGTTTGAAGTAAAAGGTGGAGGTATGCAGGACTGTCAGTGATCCAAATAGCTCACGTTTGCACTTTGACAACTTGAGTGGGAGAGCATTCACTCTTACAACCCTGTAAACGAAGGGGGTGCCCTAGGTTCACGACCCGGACAAGGAGCACATTTTTTCTTATCATGACATTTGGTGTCCGGCTGCATAAAAATTCAGGAATCTTCACTGTAGAATCTAGCTACGAACAGCTTTCAAATACTCAAAAATCAAAAAAGCACCAACTTCATTGCTTAAAAATAAATTTCATTTTTCTAAGTTTTACTGATGTGCAAATAACACAAAATATTTGTCGTCAGAAAGGTTACCAAGCTTTTTGAAGAGTGCATTGAAGTCGACATCTTGTCGAAGTGTGGACGACATAATTTCTTTAATTCAATTCATTGGAAATTATGCATTTTTGTTGCGAGGAAATGTTCAGACTTGTTTCAAAACATCCGCCATGTGAAGAGTGTCTAAGGGGCAATTACTCTTGAGCAAACATGTTTATTTTGCGGGCCTAGTGCAGGCCTATATGCGGGTCTGTTTAAGTGTAAAGGCTATGTGAAATTCACTGTTTAAACGATTTTGTCATTATATTTAATATTAAGGGGTATAGAAGTTGCTACAGTACTCAGGAGTGATCTGCTTCATCACTTTGCTACCATGCCTAGTTTGAACTCTTCCAAGCAGGCTGTTTCAGACTACTTTAGATCATTAAGGATGTTTTTATCACTTTTATCTTTCCTCTATTCTACTATATTTGTACAAGTTAACAAACTGATTGCTTTTATTTCCACTCTAACACTATCGGAACTTTCCCTGTAGAACCGTAATGGTTTCCTCTAACTAATTCTATGGCACGCACTCGTGTCCATAACACTCGAAAGAGAGTTGTGACAGTATTGAAATATGAAGAGATATATAGTTTCCTTGTTGGCGTTAAATGGTTATTGGTCAACGCACACCAAATGGGCTCGAGTTTTGTAGAAAAGAGAATTGATGATTGTATTCGTCTTTGCCCAGGTCACGCTTGCCAGATTAGGGATGAACACTGCTCGTATAGTCATAGTTGTTACAGACCTGTGCACCTTTTCGAACTGGTAAGATACGGTGTTTTTTTACCAGCTTAGATATTTGCTGATGGCAACACCCGTCGGTAAGGAACTACTAGTTGGTGCTTTTTGCGAGTGATTCTAAGCACCCCACATTTATCTTGATTGAACTCTACGGACCAGTCCCGTCACCACTATTCTGGAGCAAGGGGGTTATTTTGCACGGGTTGGTAATATGACGAGGATTGGACTGTACTAAGGTCATCAGCAAACAGTTTTGCTCTACTTTTCACTGTATCTGGAAGGCCATTAATATACGTAACGAAAAGACAGGGCCGCAAGACCGAGCCTGTTTAAATAACAGTCACTCCCGAGAGAACAGTCTGAAGAGTCTACAGCAACCTTTTGGGAGCGGTCCCTTAAAAATGACCCCTTCAACCAATTGAATCTTGTCGAAAGCCTTAATGAAATCCATTCCAAATACATCTGTTTGTTTACTATTTTCAAGGTTGTCATAAAGCCTGTATGAAGCTTATGAGTTGGGTTTTATAACCGTGTTTGGATCTGAAGCACTGCTGGTACTCCCTAAGGAGGTCAATTTCATATAAATAGTTCATGATATTAGAGACTAATATGCTTTAACAATTTGGAGGCAATACATGTTAGAGATATAGGCATGCTGTTAAGAAAGGCCTTTTATTTTGGACCTATTTTATTGATAGCGACTGTGACTACACTCTTCCAATCAGCTGGTAATTTGTCTGATTCCACAGATAACGTAAAGATGAATGTAAGAATATGGGCTATATCTTGTAAAACCAGCAACAAACTGTTTATTTAGGATGTGTTCTTTAGTCACATGGTCTGTAACTATGTAACTAGGTTTAAGCAGTGCAAAAAGGAATGTCATCAAGAGTGTAGGAAAGCGACATGCCGTAATAACAAAATAAAAGTTTATAGATATATCAGAATCGAAAAAATGTGACAATACATGTTTAGTTTGTGTTGCATCTTTCAAATCCAACAGGACTCTCCTTAGCGACAGTAAGGTTAAGGTGATATTTTGAAAACTCAGTTTACCCCCAGTGTATATTGGAATCCTAGTGCATAATGCCTAATACAATACGACTATGAAACGCCCTTTCAGATGCAGTTGTTGCAGTCACTACCATCCTGGATCCGGTTGTTCGAAACTTTAACAAGCGGTTAAGCTAGCAGTCGCTTTAAATTTTGCGTTGTTTTTAAACGTTTCGAGGGACGCTGTACAGTATAGAATATGTATTAAGGACAGTAGAAAACTAAAATCTCTTTAAAATCATATCAAAACAGCATACTAGTTGTTCACACATCAAGTACTATTCTGAATCAAAATTTAAACAACAGTTAACTTAACAGCCGGTTAAACTCTCGAACAACCGGTTCCTCGGCTTCAAGTCCAGGCTGAACGCAACCATGGTGTAAATAAACAATTTACCATTTTAACAGTGCACTTGTCCTCTACGACCCATGCAGATTATCACGAACTTTTAGATTACTCAAGTCGCAGTGATTCATTTAAATGTTTGGAAACACATAGCTAAGGGAAATAATTCATAAACTTGGCAAGGTAAAGTTATTATTCATTCGCATTGTACTTATTTTAACGCCTTCTATCACGTTTAAAGATCTTTCTACATTTTAAATAACCTTTGTAGAGTTATATCTCGGACAAGCCATAATGTCTCTTTATGAAAGGTAATTATTTATAAACTTACATTGCTTCAATATGGCCAAGTACTTACTCGTAATGCCCTCCATCACTGTGTGAAATTTATATCAAGTAATTCGGAATTATTATTGATAAATAAGTATGCTACATGCCAAATATTTAAGCTCTATGCCTTGTGGTTTCAGAGAAAAAGAGTTTTTCCTGTGTAAGAGGTCCAGAATAGCCCTATATCGCTCACCTGCCTACCATTGGCTATAATACAAGTTCAACAATCGTGTCGCGGAAAGGGTCAATTTTGACCTGAAGTCCTGATTTGAACAATATTCGTAGAGGCCCACAACACAATGCTGCATTCCAAATATCTAAGCTCTGTGTTATGTGGTTTTAGACAAGAAGATTTCTTTAATTTCCCCTATATAAGCCTATGTGAAATCAAGTGGCCCCCGGGCGAGACAGGGTCAATTCTCATCCGAGGGTTACGATTTTAACACTCTTGGTAAAGATCAACAATGCATATCTATGCATTATGCCTTGTGCTTTCAGAGAAGATTTTTTATAGATTTCCTTGGCGGCGTCATGATATGAACAATCTTGGTAGAGGTCCACAAGGCAATACCACTTGCTAAAAAGCTAAGGTCTAGGTCTTGTGGTTTCAGAGAAGAATTGTAAAGTTTCCTTACACATGTATAAGCATATGTATATCAGTTTGACTCGGGGCCATGATTTGAAAAATCTTAGAGATCCACGCGACAATTCTACATGGTAAATATCTAAGCTCTTGGCTTTGTGGTTCCTGAGAAGAAGATTTTTTTAAAGACTTTCCTTTTTGTTGCCATTTCTTTTAACACGTTTGATAGAGCTTCATGCAAGCAATATCCCTGCCAAGTTTCATCAACATTGGTCGTGTGGTTTCAGAGATGTCGTTTGAAGAAAAATGTTGACGGACCTATAGCGTGTGATGAGAAAAGCTAACCCAGGTGGCCATAAAAGGGCCAACAACCCGCACAGTTTTGATTAAATATACATCATATCACCTTTCTATTTCGCCCTGACAGACGAACGGACGTTTTTGTTGCTTTCCTTCTATGAAATTACCTCGTAACAAAGATAAATAATTCACACACACAAATACTGACTCATTAACGCCTGTCTTAGAAGATTATCATGTTCGGAATGAAGTTCACTGCCTGAAAAGGTTTAACGCCATACCCCAGAATCATCCCCGTATGTTCGCCTGGACAGACGGAGAAAAAATCCGTTGGGATTCAGCGGATGTAAAAACATGTTTTTCTAATATAATATAAGTCATGATTTCGATCAATATATCATGTTTTGCAATTACATGTTAAGCGCAGTGTACGATAAATATTAAATGAGTAAGCATTCATATGACATCGATATGTGGTTGATGTTTATGCCGTATAAGATACGTGGTGATATTCGTGTCAAAGCTCGCCAAATTTTTCAGGACGCCTAAACCCAGGCCCAAGACAGGCGCATGGAAAACTGGACTTCTACACGTATATTTTTTTAAAGTAATACTTTACTGCCAATGACCTTAAAACGTGTAAACATTCCCTTTCTGTGAATTTTCTTGACTTTATATCCTTGGTCACAGCATTAAACTATGGCGAAAGTGTCCTTCATCATTGGTTCTTCATCTCTATCAACAGGTTGGTTCCATCTAGATTACGAGTATCGAGAGCGACCAGTCTTTACGTATCTAGTTTCGAAAATGAGTATAAAACTAAAAGAGTCTTATTAAAACTTCCAAGAATTACGCACATCATAACAACATCAATTATGTTTTAGGTTGAACTGAACATTTTCCGACGGTTACCTGATGGTAGATGGCGAGGATGTTTTGCCTTCAGAAGAGATGAAGCGCTGGGCAAAAACTAAATACGTGATTGTGAGTCACTTTTTCCAGAAAATAGATCATACGTGATATCTGATTGGCCTAAATTTTTACTTCGGTGTTAAAAGAATCTGTTATATTTTTCTAAATACCATCGAAGTCATCCATTTCCAATGTAGGCCTACATGTATATACTAGTATATGGCAACGGTTCACCGACATACATACACAGCATTAGATTTTCTTTTGATTAATAAATAATATGAAAAAAAGGGAAGTCACATACTGCAATTGTTGTGTTTCTCTCTTACATAGGGAAAGTCATTAAACTTAGCATGTAACAGAACTAAGGCTTATGAAAATCATTAAACATATACTTTCCAAAGATATACAACATGTACCATGTAAAGAACTATGGATAATATGTTATCTGGGTACACTCGTCACATTGGAGGGTTTAAGTGCATACACTACATTAATGCACTCCGGTATACATGTCAAAAGAATCAACGACGTGTTCACTATCGATCCATTATGATTGATTGGAAAGTAAACAGATATTTTCAATATACTGTCAAATAAGTATGCATACAACGTAAAACGAATTTTAGACTGTGCTTTAAAATGTTTATGTTTAGATAGGTAACATATGGTTGTCATAAACGTAAGAAACTGACTTTAGTTTGAACAGTGAAACGGACGTAAAATAAACAGAAAGAACATAATGAAACTTTAACATACAGGAATTACATTATTCATGGCTGAGCGTGTGGTTCGAAACGTGGAAAATGATTATTTAATGTGTAGTATATGCCTAGGGAGGTACCGCGACCCACGGTTACTTCCGTGCGGGCACAGTTTCTGTAAACAATGTTTAGAGGACCATATCAAACAAACTGTTACCAATCCTACAGCTCAGCATTTCAAGTGTCCCAATGATAGAACAGAGATTGGACGACCGTCCCCAGGACTATCGCACAAACGCTGGGCCTCGGAGTTTCCACAGGACACATTCTTAGGGAGCTTGTTGAGTGCTGTACTGCTTCATGCGACATCAGATAGTTCCGACATGGGTAGTATGACGTGCAAGGAACACAAGAGCAGACTTAAAGAATTTTTCTGCATTAAGTGTTCTGTTGCAGCATGTGCATACTGTGTTGTCAAGTGTCACAAAGGGAATAGGTGTGAGTGCGTTGGTATAGACGAGGCTGTTGAACATTTTCGACCAAAGATCGACCAGTTAAGAAATACTCTACAGAAACAAGTGCAATTTGCACGGCAATATCAGTACGGGGAAGACTCTGGTCATACCTCTCTGAAAAGTTGTAAAGACAGAGCTTTGTCAGAACTTACGGACCTCGAGACAAAGCTAACATTTTATTTCCAAACAGCGATGCGTCAGATTAGCGACATGAAGACCACGATAAAAAATGCCGGGAAGAATGCCGTGAAAGACAACACGCAGTCGACGGTCATTGTCGGTAAAATAAACGAGACCATCGACAAATTTGACAATGTTTGTAACTCTGGAACTGGTATCGATATTCTGAACAGCATTTCGAAAATTGGAGGGCAAGTGAAGCAGTATGACAATGCACTCAAGGCGCTTTCAACAAAGTTACCTGCTATGGACGTTTATTTCGCTGTAAACGAGGAGACTGAGAGGATTTTTGAAAACCCGCCGATGCTAGGATCCGTTGTTATTCAGAGTTTAAATCCGTATGAAATTGGAAGTCGCAGGCAAATGGGTTCTGCAGCAAGCAATAGAACATTTCTTGGGACTCCAAGAGGGCCTTTATCCTCTGCTAGAACGTCAAGTTCTTTGAGTCTCGCTACACTTACACCAAGATCGGAACTAGGGACGGCTAGGTCGGAATTAACCCCACGCCGAGCTCGAGTAACTTTCAGTGTAAAATCAGCTGATCGTTCTAACACGTGCTGGCAGCTTACAGGCGTCGCCATTATTGAAGATTATATAGTGTTGACTGATGCACACAATGGACAACTTTTCAAATTCAACATCCGAAATGCTAATGCAGCGCCTGATCAACTGACATTAAACTGTCCAGTGTGCATCAGTCCAGCTCATGATAGTACAGACGCTGTTGTTACATTGCCAGAACAAAGTCAGTTAGCGTTTGTTGGAACGGATGATCATTTGATGCTAATGGATACTGTTACTACCGCTAAACCATATGAAGGTATCGCCAAACTTCCCGATGGAAAATTTGTCGTCTCATGCTGCGTCGTCGGCAGACAAGCTGTTGACGTCATAGACTCACGTGCAACTGTTTTGAAATCCATAGATAAAACAGAATCGGGCGATGACCTGTTCAGCTGGCCAAGATTTCTGTCCACGACTTCCGGAGGCGAGATTCTGGTTTCGGACAGAGATAAACGATCGCTCCTCTGTGTAGATAACCAGGGACGAGTGAAATGGACGTATCCGACTAATGCATCGCCATGGGGCGTGTCTTGCCACCAGACTGGAGAAGTTTACCTTTGCCTGGATAACAACGATATACAAGTTCTTACAGAAGCTGGTCGATTAGTCGATAATAAGTTTGTGACAGCGAGGGATGGGGTCAAAGTACCATACGCGATTCATGCTGTCGGTGACAATATTGCAGTCACGGAATGGGGTTCGAGTATCTTCGCACCAAACAGTCCAAGGGTCCATCTTTTTACAATCTAAGCACACGTAATTGCCAAGAGTAGTATTTAATTATGTCTCGTTTTATGAGACTTTTGTCAATAAACTTGCCACATTAGTACTAATTACCATGATATACATGACTTTAGGAATTGTGGATAGACTTGCTCAAGTAAACGGCGATATAGTACTGCCTAGCTTTTGATGGATTATCATGAACAAGTTACATCGAATTTTTCATTTTATTCAGGTAATCATTCATACAAAAGAAGTTTTAAGTAAGACCATAAAAAGTCATTGTAAAAAGTCATTACACATGTAGGTTAGTACAAAACTGAAGTGTTTACACAGTAGCGTTCTCTAGTTATTTGGCCTACCGACAGATTGACATGTGCAAACCAATTTACCCCTACTCTATCTGTGATGAGAGCATAATTAAGTTCTTACTGTTAAACATATTGGTGCAGGAGATATGCCGGAATTCTAGCAGCTCTACGCATTTAGAATGTGGAAGTAAAGCCACCAAAGAAGACTATATGGAGACAAGCTTTAAGATTTGTAAAAAGAACGTGCTCCGAAGTTGCACATAAACTTTTAACTTTAAACTTTTCTAAATAGTAAATACAAAGAAACTTCTAAATATCACTCTTGATTTAACATAAAATTGGCCAAAAAATAGAGCAGTTAATAACCTGCCAATTCTGCAGTCATTCTATATAAGTTTAAACATGTTAAAGGCATTATTTTAAAAGATATAGACTAATCATTATTTTCTTATGCTATAAGAATGTCCATAGTCTTGCCTTGAAAAAAATACAAAATGTGTATTGGCTTAATTGTTTTGTTTTCAACAAAATAAATTTAGAACTACGATTGTTTTTGCAAGAAAAAAAGACAGAATGTCACCCCAAGATTGCAAGGAGTAAATTACTGTACATTTATCCAGCAAAAGATTCAGGGAACAAAGCAAGGATAAGCTTTTCTATTAACATAACCCCTTGACCTAGTGACCACAAATTATAACATGCACTACACTGGTGTTTCCTGTCAAGTTTGATCACTATCTAGCTACATGTAGGTTTTAAGGAGGTGAACAACAGACTCACTTTTAAATTAAAAGGACCCTGTGACTTTGTTTTTTGACACAATGACCCCAAATTTGACTCCATACTGATTCTTCCTGCCAAGGTTTATCAAAGTCCAGGAAGATGTTTAGTTGAAGTGCACATAAAAGTTTTGTTTATCAACAGGTCTCTTTGACATAGTGATATGCAAATTAACTACACTTCATACCAATGCTTCCTACAATATGTCATCAAAATCCAGACACAGTTTCAATTTAGGAGAAGCAGTGAGGACATAAAGTGGATAGACAGAAGGCATTGGGAAAATTCTGATGGGAGTGGGGGCATGTACGAAGGTGTCCCAGAAAACGTGAACATTGTTCTTTGCTTTAAAGATAATTATAATACTGCTCAAATGACCAGAAAAAGTATGGTCAAGATAAGTTCTTAAAACATGAAAAATGTTTAGAAAATTGAAATAAAATAAAATATGCTCAACCATTTCTTACATGGCGGAAATGTTTGAGGACAGACAGTTTTTAAAATATAAGAACATGACCACAAGCACCCTCTACCTTTTCTTTCTTTTCTTTGTGTATTGTAAGAGGTCCACTAGGCAATGCCAACTATGTAAACTCAATGCCTTCTTGTTCTTGAGAAGAAGAATTTTCCTCTCCATTGCCATGGCAACCAGAGTTCTGCATGGAATGGAATTATTTGAACAACTCTAAGAGGGCTTTATGCAAGGAACATCCTTGCCAAGTTTCATTTGAAGGTAAATGTTAACGGATGTAGGCTGGATGCCAGACGGTAAGCGATCGTAATAGTTCTGGCACTTTGTGTCAAGTGATCTAAAAATGTTAAAAGCCATTAAAATTTACGTGAAAAAAATGATATACATGTAATTAATTTAACTGTTACATCACAAACATGTTTAACTGTGAAGAGTCACTTGTGGAATATAACCTTCATTAAGGGTGGA
The DNA here is from genome assembly GCA_022818135.1 of Saxidomus purpurata. Lineage (NCBI taxonomy): Eukaryota > Metazoa > Mollusca > Bivalvia > Venerida > Veneridae > Saxidomus > Saxidomus purpurata. The sequence goes on along the minus strand of JAFMSR010000012.1, from coordinate 37,193,265 downwards.
AAACTGGTATCAGCCCTTCAGTAAATATGTGCCAACAAGAGTTAGGTACAATGTACATGTAAAGGAAACAAGTAATATCTTTAAAAAAAAAAGATGGTCAACGTAGGTGACGTAATAAACACTTTTGTGTTTCAGAAGGCTCCCGGCGTACACTGCTTATTCGGTACCAACGCTAGCCAATAATCAATGCGCTAGATGTCGGCCCCGGACAACACCTCGTTGAATACAAAGTTGATCTTCGTACTGTCCAGAAACCTTGACATAACGTGTTCTGTTTTTTCTTTTTTTGCACATGTTTATTATAAATAACTATAATATAAAAATTCTATTTTGTGTTTCAGAAGGCTCCGGGCGTCCTGCTTATTCCGGTACCAACGCTAGCCAATTTGCGTCAATTGGTACATTATAAAAGTTGTTTAGCAGCCCCAACCAACGGAAGTCAAGTCAAAAAAAACCACCCCCCCCAGAAAAGGTTTTACATGAAAAACTGTTTCAAAAAGTTTTACGAAGTTTTCCATAGAGTTTTGTATGGATTGACTATTTTTGAAGGAATCTGAGAGAGCACCCCCAGGAACATTCCTGTGAAGTTGGTTGAAATTGGACCAGTGGTTTAGAAGATGTCATTTTAAGCAAATGTTGACAAATTGACATACAGAAGGACTGACATCCAATGCTCTTAAAACCTCGCCATGAGCACTATGTGCTAAGGTGAACTAACAAGTGGGCAATAATGGCCCTATATCGCTAACCTGAGTACAAGTGCACTTTCCTGGCGGGTGTGGTCAATTTTGAACGAAAAGACATGATTTAAATGAAGTAGGTGGAAGACTACTAGACAATGTTACATACCAAATATCTAAGCTCTAAACCATGTCGTTTTAGAATAGAAGATTTTTGAAGTTTTTTCTATACCAAATAACCCCCTGGGCAGGGTAAATTTTGACCTGGGGGCATAATTTGAACACACTTTAAAAAGAGGTTCACTAGACACTATTACACACTAAATATCTAGGCTCTAGACCTTGTTGTTTAGGAGAAGACGATTTTTTAAGGTTTTCCTATATATGTCTATGTAAAACAAGTGACCCCCTAGGTCCGGGCAATATTGACCCTAGGGGCATAATTTGAAAAAAACTTTGAAGAGGTCCACTAGACAATGCTATATGCCAAATATCTTAGCTCTAGGCCTTGTGGTTTTGGAGAAGATTTTTAAAGTTTATCCTATACAAACCTATGTAAAATCAAGTGACACCCCCAAGTGGGGTCAATTTTAATCCAGGGGTCATAATTTGAGTAATTATGGTCCCCTAGGCAAAGCTACATGCCAAATATCTACGCTTTAGGCCTCGTGGTTTCAAAGAAGATTTTTAGTTTTTCCTATTTGTTGCGATAGCAACCAGAGTTCTGCATGGAATGGAATTCTTTGAACAGTTTTGGTAAAGCTTCATGCAAGGAACATCCCTGCCAAGTTTCATCAACATTTGCCAAGTGGTTTCAGAGAAGATATCGTTTGAAGAAAAATGTTTACGGCGATAGACAAATGGACGACGGACAATCATCCATCCTAAAAAGCAGAGGGTCATAGCTCAATGAAGACTATCCAGTTATAACATGACAATTATATGCATAACAAGGCTTCGTGCTAATCACCCCTTTGAATATCCATTGAATTCTGACCAGTGGTTGCAAAGAAATACTGTGGGCAAACAGTTCCGTGTACACTGACTGAACAAATGAAACAAGAGGGCCATGACAGCCATACATCATAACGTGTATATCGCTCATCCGAGTACCACTGCTCCTAAAGACGTTCAATAGGTCAAAAGGTCATGATCAAAGTCAGCCGAGGACAATTTTGCATCTGCCTGCAGAACTACATACAGTTCAAATTTCATTACTGTAGCTTCAAAAACAAAGATGTAGGTCAAAAGGTCAAAATCAATGTACTGGGTGACTTACTTTTTGCCATTTCACCAAGTTACAATCTGGACTAAGAGTTCATCAAGACAAACATTCTAACCAATTCTCAAGATGACTGTGTGTCAAATGTTGCATCTGACCAATTTTTCAGATGGTTGGATGCAAGTTTTGGCTTCTACTTCAAGTGTGTTCATAAACAACTGTAGACCAACTACAGACATCCATTGATCCTAATAGCTCACCACAAGCACTTTCTGCTCAGGTGAGGTAAAAATCAAAGAGTTAAAATATCTCAATGAAAAATTGCCAAAAATTAGCACAATGAGGCTTGGTACAAATCACTCTTTTGATGTTTTATTGATTTCTACCCAGTGGTTGCAGAAAAATAGCCCAGACAAATTTTGTCTACAGATAGATGGACAAGCAGATGAGCCAGATTCCAATATAGCCCCCATTTACATGTACATCACTCCTGAGAGTACAAAATATTGAATCCAATGTGTTAAGACTTTTCACTAGCAATGTCCTGTTTTCCTTAAACATTTGTTTAAGAGATGGTTTTTGTCATGAAATACATTTTGTGGCTAAAACGCCTCTAGCACATACATCAATTTCATGTGATTGCCATTTATTGCGTTGATTTTGCAGGGACTGGTTTGAGTCTCAGTATGTCGCCATAGTATGCCATAGTATGCTCAGTTCATTGGCCTAATTACAATCTTTACTTTCAAAGTATCAATATCCGGCCTGCATGTAGAGCCTGACCAGTACAGATCATTAAATGGTATGACATCTTCAAAGTTGAACAATGTAGAATTCTTGTCAAATATGGCATCCTTTGTATGAGCTTTACTCACATATTCCTCTACTACACCTTCAGTTGCTGCATGTATAATCAATACTGTAACTTTAAACTTTCTCTTCCTTTCACACTGTGTTGACAAGGCCAGCCGAACAGTTTTTCTAACAGCACCTGGATTCATTAAATTTGTTGGCACCCTTATCATAACACAAGGCTCGTATACTACACCCTTTGGATAAAACATGACATGCCAATCTAAATGCATGTGCTGGTCAGCATCAGAACAGCTGGAAGGAGTTGTGAAAAATGCTCCTCGAACTTCCCCCTGCTTCATGGTTGATAAATTTTCAATTGTGATACTTGTACTCCAACTTTCAGTGTCATAGATTCTGGGTGTTGACTGTGTGCCCCACCTATTTCTGTCTTTGACTGTATCTAATGTTAGTGTATGATATCTCATTGCTGAAAAAATGTTCTGCAAATAAAATTCCTTGTGATCTTTTACAAATCTATCATTTTCTAAACTTGCAAGTTCTGAGAGATGCATCATGGGAAATCTTATATTTTCCATTAACAATATAAACAATTGTTTAGTATCTTCAATATTCTCACATTCATTTTCGTTAAGCCATCTTTTCACCACTATGTAGAGACTATTTTCACCACTCAAGACAAGGTCAGAGTTTTGAAGAAATGTTACAAGTACATCTTTACTGGTGTTCATAAATTCAGGTGAATTCATCACAAGCTCAAAGTTACACATCAAAAACTGGCGGCACACATCCTCAACCCTTTTATAACCACACATAAGTGCATATTGCAACCATGATATTACTACATGTTTAGAATGTGGTGCACAATTCTCACGTATATAATCAAGGCATGACTTTGACAGATCCGAAACGTCATATTTATCCGCTAGAGTTAATAAAGGCAAGACGTTATTGTCATCCAACTCCACTTGTCCTTTATATAAATATTTAAGAAATTGTTCAAAGACAACAGCACATTCAGTGTCTTCCTGGAGTACAATGAGGCTGCTTCTACCCTCGGGCCACGTGTTACTTGACAGCATGGTCTTGAAAACATCACTGTTCATGCATAAAACCATCCTGTGTGTAGCATACCTTGAAAAAAAAAATTATGTACATTGTAATTAATAATTATTACGCTGGTTTTGAAAGAAATAATCAACATCTTTTCAAGATTGGTCAATTACATTACAGTAATAAATGTTATAATATTTCCAGCTTACCTTCTATCCCCAACCTTGATCTGAATATCAGAAAACTCCTGCCTCTCATAAAGCGAAAACAATCTGTTAAGAGTATGACGAGAATTATTTACTTGTCTTGCCATCTTGTTTCTGAAAGAAATAAAAAGTAAACTCTATGAATTGGTATGTTAAAGGGAACATATAAAAGACCAGCCTCAACTCCTTAAGGATTTCAGAAGGAGGAAACTCTCTTTACTGTAAAGGGATTTCTAATTGAAATGACAAGCTGCCAAACCCCAATGGGACCATCATATTTCAACAGATAATTGTGTTTTCTGTAAGGGGGGTGCGTTTTCTTTAAGCCAAATATAATGTAAATAATTAGGACATTTAAAAGTTATTTTATTCCATTTATGAAACACAAGTTTACCATTTGTGATTAAAAATAAACCGATACAGTTAGTGTACCCGAGTGGACATGTACCCCACTAAGGCACAAGTTTAACATCATTTTTAGGCCATTTAAATTTTTCATTTTTGAAATTCGAAGTACTCCGTGAGAATAGGAGTATGCCTTGCTACGCGCCTGAATGAGGTGATAATTTCTTCCAGGCTTTATTGAAATACTACAAAACATATCTTAGATATAATTTATAATAAATATGCTTTTATATGATTGAATAGGAAAAACAGCCAAACCCTGCTGAAGCCTCTATTTCTTTGTTTTTAAGTGATGACGTTCGTTTTATAAATGTATGTAGTCATTAAAGAATTTCACCAACAATTTCAGCAAAGAAAAATAAATTTACTGTTTCAATTCTGCGTAATACTGCGTTTTGTTTGCAAATACGATCTCTCCAATAGATTCTGTTCATCAACATAAATCTTTTTTGAAAATGATCAATACTGTAATGGAAAAACAATTATCAATAAACCATGAAAACTACATCGCCCCGAGCTGGATTTGAAATTGGGTCCTCCAGTACCTTAAGCGGACACTCCACCACATCACCATAAAAGTTACCTCAATGGCAAGAAAGTACAAGTGCCGTATTATACGTCTACTACATACATCCCCTACTTACCAGAATTCATCATCGAATTCTTGGTGTATGAATGTCTGTGGGACGTTCTAAAGGTGATAAGACTTCTAAACACGTGGTTTATTTATGTTGGGCACCAAATGTAATCGTGAAAAGTACATCGCCCCGAGCTGGATTCGAACTCGAGTCCTTCAGTACCGTAAGCAGACACTCTACCAAGTCACCATAAAAGCTAGCTCAATGGCAAGAAAGTACAAGTGCTGACTACCAGGGTCCGTATATACGTATGTAATATACGACCCTGATACTACACAACTGAACAAATTGAAATGGACTTTTAATTTTGAAGATGGAATGTGCTAATTTTGAAATCTCTGAAGGAAACTTTACAGTAAACGTAGTTAATTTATAGTTTGAACTCTTTAAGCATCCAGATGGTCTTTCATGATTTAATACATTGTCAATGAAACTGGGTACGAGCTGACATAAGTGCGAGTTGACCTACTTCCATAATTAAAGCTAGAAACAGCCAAGACAAGAGTTTGACAATACTGTTTAAACATGTATTTGAAGTCATGAATTTTCTGCATGTTCGTGCTATCAAGGGTGATACCGAAGTCTTCTAAAGAACTTACATTTTCAATCTTCGTCGTTCTGCAAAAAAACGGTGCAGCGGGAACGGTCTAAAACGCGGACGATATTAGCGACAATGTAAACTAATATAACGAGTGTGATAACTGATTTCGATCAGTTAGGTTTAGTACACCACGGACGTGTATATAGGTCCGTGGTGCAACTAAAAAGTTTATAGCCTTAAATAGAAAGATTTTCTTTACACTCTGAATCAAATCGCTTGTCTACATGACTTGTAACACTTCATGATGATCATGTCGGTTTTAGAGCGCGAGCCGGATAGAAATACTTATATGACGTGTTCCGTATTTAGTAGGCCTACAGTACCCTGTTTGATATTTTTTTTTTTTTTCTACAGTACCAGGGAGAAATTTACTGTAGTATACATGTTCATGTAGTTTCGAAGCCAGATATGGAATCCATATAAACAAATTTTTATTTTTTTCCCCGTTTGTTTTGTTTTCCCAGTTTTCAATTTATTCATACTTTTTGAGGTTCCGGTTCTCCTTGAATTTCTTTGTAACGTTTTCTCCAGTTTCATTTTTATAAAATATAAGTCCACAGAATAGTTAAACTCAATTGTCTTATTTATTGATACTTGGAACCCTTTTTTCAGCATTTCACATTTTCACTCACATAGTTCACTGTTTTTGTGTATCACTGTCTAGTGTTTACCAAGTACAATATTTAAAAGAATTCTTCATTATTAAAGAAAACAAGTCCATTTTTTTTAAAACTTATTTAAAACTCTTTTCATCTTCCATATTCTGTCTTTTTTTCTTTTTCTTCTCCCATAATCTGTTATTCCCCATTTGTACTTAATTATAGCATTTTGCCTCAAATTTATCCCCAACCCAAGCTTTATTTAATCTTGATTTGAATATATTTAGGTTAGATGCATTTATGACCTCTTGTTGTAGGTTGTTCCAGGCATCCACTATTCTATTACTAAAAGTATTTTTCCTTAGTTCTGATTTTGATCTTACTTTGAAAATTTTTAAACTGTGACCTCTTGTTGAAGAGTTAATTCTCATTTCGAATAAGTTACTATTTGTTTTATCTATACCAGTAATAAATTTATATATCATACCTGAATTAAATCAGTTCTTACTCTTCTATACTCTAGAGTTGGGATACCTAAATACCTAAGTCTTTGTGAATATGTTTGTTTTGAAATATGTCTCAACATTTTTGTCGCTCTTCTCTGAACATTTTCTATTGCGATCTTATCGTTTTTAAGTCTTGGTGACCATATAGTTGAGGCATATTCTAAATGAGGCCTTACTAATGACTTATATAGAGCAAGAAACATACCTTTTGGCATATAGGAAAATGTTTTGATAATTAACCCCAGATTTCTATTTGCCATTTTGATTTTTGTGTATATATGTTTATCAAATTTTAGTTCTTGATCTATGATTACTCCTAAATCTTTGTCTTGTTCTACTTGTTGAATTTTATCAATTTTACCTTGGCCATCTTTCATGAAATATTCATTTTTTACTGATTTTCCTAGTGACATTTGCTTGCATTTTTAGTGTTAAATAGTAGTTGCCAATCTTTACTCCATTCACATGTACTAAATATGCTATCTTGTAATACGTTTTCATCTGTTGGGGAGTTTTTGACCTTGTAAATTTTTGTGTCATCTGCAAACATTTTAATTCTACTTTTTATTTTTTCAGGCAGATCATTTATATATATTAAAAATAGTAATGGACCCAGTACACTTCCTTGGGGTACACCACTCGTTACATCAGTCCAGTCTGAATAAACACCTTTTATACATACTCTCTGTTTCCTGTTAGTCAGGAAATTCTTTAGCCAGTTGTAAATTTTACCCCTTATATTAAAATATTAAGTATTAAAATAGGTTGTGAACTTATAACAGATTACTATTAATTATATATTTTGGATGTTGTTTGTAAAATGCTAACAGGTCTAAAGTTTTGATCTATATATATTAAGACCAAATATCTCGGATTTTAAGTAAAAAAAATCTCGATAAAAAGACCATTTCGATATCAAGACCACTATATGCCGGTCCGTAGTGTGGTCTTATTATTGGACCTTTACTGTAGCATTACTCACAAGAGTCTCTTTTGTTCGCTAGACTAATGTTAACGTTTTGTGGAAAACAAGGAGAGGGCATTGGATAATTATCTTTACATTGGTACCATCCTGAAGGACTTGTCTAGAGCCTTCGATTGCCTTCCATTATGATCAAATAATTCTTAAAAATATGGCATATGGTCTTTCAAGTGAAGCAAAAAACTTACTCATATCCGTGTCCATAGTTACTTGTCATGCAGAAAACAGAGTATCAAAACTGGAAAAAATGAAGCGATTGGCTCAATATCCTCAAAGGTTGTCAATTCTTAATATATCCTTAATGGAATCTCTTACTCAACAAAGAATCCAAACTATCTAACTATGCAGATGGTAATATTAAAAAACTCTTTCATTTTGAAACAAAGATTCCTCACTTGTAAAAACTACGTTGGAAAATCATAGCAATATGCTAATTGGATGGTCCTCAAATATATCAGATGCAAGCTCCGAGCTATATCAATAGGAAACAAAAGTTGTCACTCTTAAGTGAAGAATGCACCAGAAGTGGTGGCGCTTAAATATATTTTAAGTTTGGTATAAAATATCTCATTGTGTGCAATTTGGACAAATTTCCTTCAGTGATTTCAGAGTTATGTTCCGGAAAAGAAAAAGGTATAGTTATGGCTCTTGAGCACTACACTTCCATTTAATGTCCTCTCACTGTATGCAATGTGAATGAATTTACAATTAAGCTCCAGACAATAAAATGTAACAAAGGGGGTAATTTAAAAAAAGGCATGGTAGAGTTATGGTCTCACTGCACTCTATCGTTGTATGACGTTTCAAGTAATTCCCTTAAATACTGATGGGGACCAACGGATTAACGGATAGACAGGCAGACAGACATACAGACAGACAATTCGATTTCTATATGCCACCGAAGTGCCTTCGGGGGCATAAAGAGGCTAATTGTGAAGAAATAACAAGCTATAATTTAGCTGACCTCTGAACAACATGTTAAATTATTGGGAGTAGAAATTGATAAGGAAAGTTTATAAATTTTGAAACAAGACTCATTTTATTTTTAAGTATTTTATATGAAAGAATTTAAGCTCACCTGGCACTTTGCGCCATGATGAGCTATTAGGATCACTCATCATCCGGCGTCCGTCCACCATTCTCTTCACACTTCATTTTGACCTGGCGGTCATGGAAGTATCCCTAGATGTCCAATTCACGGTGCTACTTTCCAAATATATAAGCTATGGGTCGTGTGGTTTCAAACAAGAAAATTTTTCAAGTTTTTCCTATGTACGCCTATTTCAAATCAAGTCACCCCACGGCAGGGTAAATTTTGACCCGAGGGTAATGACTTGAACATTCTTGGACCAGGCCCACTAGGCAATGATATATGCCAAATATCTAAGGTATCAGAAAAGAAGATTTTTAAAAGTTTTCCCTATATAAGCCTATGTAAAATTAAGTGAACCCCCTTGACAGGGTCAGTCATAATTTGAACAATCTTGGTAGACGTCAACTAGGCAGTGCTCTATGCCTTGTGGTGTTCGGGGTTGGGTGTGTGTCCAGGTTTCCATTTTTACAGTCAGATGCACAATTAATCTGTGCTCACTGAGTGGAAAGTAACTTTATTTTTTGTTCATGTATTTTCACATTATAGTCCATTCAATTCCATTGAATGTTGAAGTTTCGATAGGTTAACATCATATATAATTACTAGTGTGTCGGATCATACCAAAAACTAGAATAATATTACAGCAGCCACTGCATAAACACATCATAAGGACATTTTTGAAGCAACATGAAATGAATATATAACCATGTGACGGATTTTCTGATGACATGACTGTATCAACTTTTTTATGTTCGTAACATTTCAAACCCTCTTGTCTCAAATCGTGCTTTAATCGGGAACACTATAATAAAATCTATTAAATACGATAGTTTGGATCGACAAGCATGTAATACAAAGAAAACGCCTGGTGTGTTAAACCGGTTATACTTACATGAAATACAGTGTTTAGGAATCTACATACCAAAATAATTGAAACAAATTATTACAGAAATCAAAACATGTTAATAAGTAACCATTCAAACAAGATAAACGTAGGTCTCTTTTCTTAAGGACATGAAGCACAATTCTAAACGTCCTTTAAACAACTGTTACAAACATCGACAACTTCCTCACTTATTTAAAGGAGACTGACGCCAATGCGCATTGGATTGAGGAGCTTTTTTTTAATCGAATAACAATAAGAAGAGTAATGAGAAATCTAGGATTTAGTAAATATGCAGAGTATATGAAAAATAAACACCACACTTGATACATCTCTTTTCTGTATAACTTTATCGTGAATCCCATTTACTCATTTTTTCATGATTGTTTTTCTCCTGAAACTGATATAACATTGATTAAGTGCCATGTTTTAATACCCGTGTATTTTGAAGCTGTTATTTTTAACTTTGCAGTATTATCTGCATGAATATTTAATTACAGTACGTGAAGTACTTATATAGCTCAATTACAGTACTCAAAGAGCCTCCATGTTTTAAAGTTTCTATTTTCAATATCTGCAAATTCTTTTACAATGAATTCCTCCTCACAAGTTCTTCAATTCAAAGTTCCCATCAACTAGTTGTGAATTTGACACTTATCAGTTACTTATAAAATCAGCATCAGCATTTTTGATGATCTAAATCCCTAATTTGCCGTATTGTCTCATTCGAATATCTTGAATAAACTTTATTTCGAATTTCTTGTACATTTCGCAGTCATGCTGTGAAATAGTGTATGCGCTGTCCCACTCGCTGCTTTCAAAAGATAATAAATCAGCTCTTGTCCCAAGCCTTTTACAAAAATCTTGAATCTTAGCTTTTTCTTGTTTAAAATGATTAACTTCATCTATAAAGTCTTTTCCCAACTTTGCGATTGCAGTATCTAATTCTGTCATTGCTGCCTGATACAATGCGAAGTCTAAATAAAGGTAAGACTTCAATTTATTTATATCTGTATCCGAGAAACGCCGGGTCTCATGCCTTGCGACCAGTTGCTCCATGTACATAATATCTTTAATGTGCCAGTTCAAAACTCTTTTCATAAGGACCAAAGACTCGTCCATTTTTTCATTTATCATAATAAGATCAAACTCATTCTTAAGTTTGTCTATATACTTTCCGATTTCCTGTTGCAAGTTCTCCACGTTTTCTTTGCTATTTGGGAATAACTTTAATGGAAACCCGAACTCAAACGACATTCTATTGTTAGACATTGAATGTAATCCCCTATCGTACAGTAATGGATTGGCGGCAAAATCTGAAAGACTAACATTTGGATAAAGATGGAAATATCTGAAAGAAGACTCCAATCTTACTATAGGTTCCCTGACAAGTCCAATGTAAGATGTGTCTTCTGGAAGGTACTTTTCGAACTGCGTCCGATTATATATCACATGACAACACAACATTTCAAAATGGCGACCATATGGTGGAGGAACAATGTTCCTTTCGTTAAGTGAGTTACTGTAACTAATCATATTTGGAAACTTTGTTTCAGCTTTGTCTTTGTCGTCATGCGCAAGAATAAAAGTGAGATTCCGTGAATCGCCAAATCTCAGAAATATGTTCTGCACGGTGGAACTTCCGGTTTTGTGCACCTTTAGAAACGCAACGTGATGTTTTTCGTTCGAACTATTCTCGTATTCATGTTTATTTGTTTCAGTTTTAAAATATTCGTTTGTCGGAGCAGCTGTTGATGCAGTAGCAGTTTTCGATCTTGTTTCTTCTGTTGGTGTAGTTGTTGCGGACGAAAGTGATCTTGTAGTAGTTGACGAACTTGCATATGCGTGATCCGATTCATCTTCTGAAGACATGGAATTTGTAAATTCCGTTGTAAATGAATCTGTTGATAAAGATGCGACCGATGTAGTTGTGGCTTGTGTCCGACCGGTATTGTTTAATTTCCCCATCCCCACTGCTCCTGTTTTATCGAACGTATCTTTTTTGATGACTTTCCAAACGTTGTATTGCACTTCACGTCCACTCAATAAGCCATCTTTACCCTGTACTGTTACAGTATGGACCTCAGCAAATTCACGAACTATTTCTGTAGCTTTATTCCATGTCAATAAGACTAAACCAGACACGATAATGACGGCAAATAAACTCCTTAAATAGAAATTAAGAAATCAATGTACCACTTCTGGAAAATAATAAATAAATTTATCAAGTATATTTCGGTTACACAAATTATTAATCGACCTTCTGCGTTAAACGGCAAACGACTTTTCATGTAAAAAGTATACAAACAGTACTGTGAAAGTTACAGACTATCATTTTCATCTAAATATTATTCAATAGTTTTGTAATTCATGTGCAAACAAATGTAGTCGATGACTTTTTCTCGTTGTAACAACTAAAATGTACTTACTTCAGATAAAAATGTAAACCCATCTGGAAAACTGTTAAAAAGTAATATACTTTGAAACTTCAATTTTTAATAAACTACGATTGCGTATAAGCACAATTATTTTTTACTGATTAATTGATTTCTTAATCAATTCATTTATTTATAAATGCGTTTAAAGAATAAAATATTGTTGCTATTTTCTTTACTATGATCCAGTATCTGCATAAACCCTGGCTCAAATATAATAGGGACATAGTTTTGCTGGAATTACTATGTAACATATGGAAAAGATAAACTGGTTGGTGATTCTTATAATCTTATAATCAATGCGCAGCTCGCCTTTCAGAGTATGAATATGTGTGTGATATTTTTGCGAGCAATTGTTGATTTATGGAAGAGCTTGCATTGCCGATATACTAGACTTTATATTCTCAAAATATAATTACTATTCAGAATATGCCTTTACGATCTTTTTTATAAGTACCTTTAACTTTTGTCCAGATATATGCATAGACAGACCGTTAACATTTTCCATATTCGGAAGGTCATGCAGTCTACAATGTCATGCAGTCTCCAAGAGATCACTTTTGGTTTGTCAGCAAGCCTTTTTTCACTTAACTAACCAGAACCGTAATTACAGTTTCGATCTGGATACAGATATAAAAAAAATGTATGAGCGTCAATTTGGTAAGTTGGCAGTCGGTTATTCGTATACACTATCACCAGAATGAAACGTTCAAACACACCATACCCTTGCCTTAACACTATACCCTTTTCTCAAATACAGAATAATGCAGGAGACCTAGTTGGTTATTCGTGTGAATCCTAAACTACCTACCGGAAGGTAGTTGGTTATTCGTGTGAATTCTAAACTACCTACCGGAAGGTAGTCTTGGTTATTCGTGTGAATTCTAAACTACCTACCGGAAGGTAGTTGGTTATTCGTGTGAATTCTAAACTACCTACCGGAAGGTAGTTGGTTATTCGTGTGAATCCTAAACTACCTACCGGAAGGTAGTTGGTTATTCGAACTTTGCATGTATTCCGCTCAAAACATACAGTATTTCCCGGGATAAATGTTACGTACATGTATATATATCAAGATAGATGTATTCTACAACATTGTAACACCTCCTTCTCCATACATCAACCAGAGGACTCAGTTTGTTATTCGCGTGAATCCACAACTACCAACCAGAAGGTAGTTAATTATTCGAACTTTGCATGTATTACCCTAATAAAAAGTATTTTTCCAGAACATATGTAACGGATATATTACACATGTACAAGATATATGTATTCTACAATATGGTAATATCTCCTTCTCCTTACATCCACCAGGGGATTCAGTTGGTTATTCGCGAGAATCCATTACTACAAACTAGAAGGTAGTTGGTTATTCGAACTCTGCATGAATTACCCTGAAAACGGTAAAGTATTTGTCCGGGATAACTGTAACGGATATATAACAAGATAGATGTATTCTACAACATGGTAACATGTCCTTCTCCCTTCATCCACCAGGGGACTCAGTTGTTTATTCGCGTGAATCCCCAACTACAAACCAGAAGGAAGTTGATAGTTCGAACTTTGCATGAATTCCTCTCAAAATAGAAAGTATTTTTTCGGATTATATGTAATGGATATATAACAAGATAGATGTATTCTACAACATGGTAACATCTCCTCCCTTCATCCACCAGGGAACTCAGTTGGTTTTTCGTGTGAATCCCAAACTACAAATTAGAAGGTAGTTGGTTATTCGAACTTTGCATGTATTCCTCTAAAAATAGAAGTATTTTTCCGGAATATATGTAACGGATATATAACAGGATAGATGTTATCTACAACATGGTAACATCTCCTTCTCCCTTCATCAACCAGGGGACTCATTTTGTTATTCGCGTGAATCCCCAACTACAAACTATAAGATAGTTGGTTATTCGAACTTTGCATGTATTCCCCGGAAAACGGAAAGTATTTATCTGCATAGAATAGCTGTAACAGATAAATAACAGGCTAGATGTAATCTACAACATGGTAACATCTCCTTCTCCTTACATCCACCAGGAGACTCAGTTGGTTATTCGCGAGAATCTCCATTACTACAAACTAGAAGGGGTAGTTGGTTATTCGAACTCTGCATGAATTACCCTGAAAACGGTAAAGTATTTGTCCGGGATAACTGTAACGGATATATAACAAGATAGATGTATTCTACAACATGGTAACATGTCCTTCTCCCTTCATCCACCAGGGGACTCAGTTGTTTATTCGCGTGAATCCCCAACTACAAACCAGAAGGAAGTTGATAGTTCGAACTTTGCATGAATTCCTCTCAAAATAGAAAGTATTTTTTCGGATTATATGTAATGGATATATAACAGAGATGTATTCTAAACATGGTAACATCTTCCTCCCTTCATCCACCAGGGGACTCAGTTGGTTTTTTGTGTGAATCCCAAACTACAAATTAGAAGGTATTTGGTTATTCGAACTTTGCATGTATTATCCTGGTGAGTCCCGTGGGGGGGGTGGGGCTGAAAATAGAAGTATTTTTCCGGAATATATGTAACGGATATATAACAGGATAGATGTTATCTACAACATGGTAACATCTCCTTCTCCCTTCATCCACCAGGGGACTCATTTGGTTATTCGCGTCAATCCCCAACTACAAACTATAAGATAGTTGGTTATTCGAACTTTGCATGTATTCCCCGGAAAACGGAAAGTATTTATCTGGAATAGCTGTAACGGATATATAACAGGATAGATGTAATCTACAACATGGTAACATCTCCTTCTCCCTACATCCACCAGAGGACTAAGTTGGTTATTCGCGTGATTCCACAACTACCAACCAGAAGGTAGTTGGTTTTTCGAACTTTGAATGTATTCCCCTAAAAAAAGAAACTATTTTTCCGGAATATATGTAACGGATATATAACAGGATAGATGTAATCTACAACGTGGTAACATCTCCTTCTCCCTACATCCACCAGGGGTGAGTCCCCTAGTGGATGTAGGCATGTATTCCCTGGAAAACTCTTTCTTCCTTAATCCACCAGGAGACTCAGTTGGTTATTCGAGTGAATCCCCAACTACAAACTAGAAGGTAGTTTGTTATTCGAATTTTGCATGTATTACCCTGGTGAGTCCCCTAGTGGATGTAGGCATGTATTCCCTGGAAAACTGAAAGAATTACTGTAACGAATCTAAAACAAGAGCATTTTACAGCATGGTTACATCTCCTTCTCCCTTCATCCCACAGGGGACTCAGTTGGTTATTCGCGTCAATCCCCAACTAAAAACTATAAGATAGTTGGTTATTCGAACTTTGCATGTATTTTAGGAATAACTGGAACAGATCTATAACCAGATAAATGTATTCTACAACATTATAACGCCTCCTTCTCCTTACATCCACCAGGGGACTCATTTGGTTATTCGCGTAAATCCCCAACTACCAACCAGAAGGTAGTAAGTTATTCGAACTTTGCATGTATTCCCAGGAAAACGGAAAGTATTTTTCCGGAATAACTGTTTCGAATCTAAAGCAACAGAGATGCATTTTACAACATGGTTACATCTCGTCTCCCTACATCCACCAGGAGGCTCATTTGGTTATTCGGGCGAATCCCCAGAAGGTTGTTGGTTATTTGGATTTTGCATGTATAACAGAGAAAATATGACCCTTTTTTTATCATTGCCGTGATCATCGTCGTCAACATATGTTTTTAGAAAGGTTAGAAAAAAAAAAAAAAAAAAATTTTTTTAAAAAAAAAAAAAAAAAAAAAAAAAAAAAAAAAAAAAAAAATAGATATGTTTTTAGAAAGGTAGATTCCAGACATTTCTATGAAACGCAATTGCTGTCTTAACATACAACAAAAATAATTAACTACCTTTTTGTTGGTTGTTGAGGATTCACGTGAATAACCGAATAGCCTTGTGGTAGAGCGTTCGCTTCGAGTGCGTGGGTTGTGGATGCGCTCCCTTGCTGCGTAAAAAATGGTACGAGTAGCTTGGCGCTCAGCAATTGTAGAATACATCTATCTTGTTATATATCCGTTACAGTTATTCTGGACAAATAATTTCCGTAACTAAAAGTGAAAATGTGTCATCCCTGCTTTTTTTCCTCTCTTCCTAAATGATTTGCATTAATACGTTTCACAAAATGAATTTGTAAAAGGCGTTTCAATACCAAATAATAATGTTCCTCAACTTCAGACAATTACAACTTCTTAAAAGTATACTTTGTACTATATACTGATGATACAGTCATTCTTTCTGACAAGACTGGTGTTCAGTAGAACACTTGTGTCGTCACGGCCTCTTACACAAAATAACCGAAATGTTTACAAGACAACATGGAACAACTATTTAATCATATAAATGGTGCACAGTACATTAAACTGTGTAAATTTATAAGAAAACAAGTAAGAAGTTACTGCGACTCTCAGCAAAGAAGATAGCGCTGCCCAAGAAAATGATGATAAGTATTAAAGGCAGAACTGTATTAGACTTCGGAACACGGTTTCGAAAGGTTAGGTTAAATGAAACGAGAGAGAGACATATAAATTCGACTTACTTTCTTTACTAAACTAGAACTGCTAGCAAGAGGAGCTATCTTGGTACTATATCGCTCACTTGAGTGCATGACCTACAATGTGAATCATGATCATATGTGACATTTAGTTTGGTCATCATCAAGACTGGAACATTCTGACTAATTCTCATAAAATTTGG
Source organism: Saxidomus purpurata (assembly GCA_022818135.1). NCBI lineage: Eukaryota > Metazoa > Mollusca > Bivalvia > Venerida > Veneridae > Saxidomus > Saxidomus purpurata. The sequence goes on along the minus strand of JAFMSR010000012.1, from coordinate 37,176,427 downwards.
TTATAAAATGCGACTTATAGAGCAGTAAAATGTTATCTGTTGATATGACCCTGTTACCTAGTTTTTGACCCCAGCTCACCACCATTCCAAAATATTGAAAATAACATAGACAAATAGTTTTTCCAATGTTCATAATGATGATTTGCTGTAAAATATAACTTCTAGCGTGTTAACATTGCTCTTTTAAGTCGACTGTGTGACCCATTTTCTATATATAACTGCAGGTGACCAAGATTCAAACTTGACCTAAAAATCATTGAGACAAATATTTAGACCAATTTTCATGATGATTTTATGTGGAATGTTGTCTTTCGAGTGTTTATAAGGTCGACAGTCATTTTTTGTCTCAGGTGAGCTAATACTATGAAAACTAGAATAAATGTCAGAAGTCTTGTTAGACTTGTAAAATGTTTTTTGCAATAACTTTATAATCACCGTATGATGTATGCTTCAATTTTAAAAAGTGACATTTTTATAATTCATTGCAACGAACTGCTTGAACCAAGGAATAGGAAAAAGTTCTGTTTTATTTTTCAAAGTACACTAAATCTTGCAATTAAGACAATATACTTGTTAAATCCAAGTGTCTATAAAATGCGGTACGAAGTGTCGATGGTCCGAAGTGGGTCAGCACAATAAATACGACCTTATGACGGATCTATATCTATGTATATAGTTATGAATCCGTCATAGGGTCGAAACAGAAGGTACATATTGTATAAACTGCAAATACTACGATGCCCGTTAAGTGACATGTGATCAAGATTTCTCGTAACAACGAAATAAGATTTCTCGTAAAAACATTTTGTATAAACGATATAAGATTTCGTAAAAGTAAAAGGACATTTAGATATATCTATGTCGGATAAGCTACGCGGGTGGCCTACTTTTGGACTCGGAATTTATTTTTTTGTTAGGACATGACCGGTAGGGTAGCGTGACTGACACCGAAGGTCTGTTGCTGCTATATGTGCTCCGGGTTCGGGCTAGCACCTCTAACCCAGTGTTGGATCGACAAGCAGGGGATAAGCCCACCCCTCCCCCCAACCCCGCCGTCCGGCACTGGGTCCGCCTCTGGTTAGTAGTGTTTGCGTTGAACGCCTTTGGAAGCCACTGTCAGGAACACACGCAATAGAAACATACTTAACCGTTGGGTATGGGAACACCGGTCAAACTCTTAACTTATACTGACTGCAAATTACAGTCAGGTAAAATATCTCCTATTTCGGCATTCAAATTTCTATTTTATGGCATCACGGGAGGACTGCTGGGATCGGCAATAAGCCGTCTATGGAGAGGCTGACCTTTTAACCTCTCTAAACAAACGAACATTTTGAATGAAAATTGGCCTGTATCTAGCGACAATTATTTGCTAAATTATAAAGTTTTCACACAATCATTTTGACCAGCGTCAGTTGAACTTTAAGCTTTAGTTATTAAAGTCATGTTATATATTTATTATTATATGATTTTAATCCTTCAAAGAGGTTAAGGTATATGCCGCTCATCCCGGAGGTTGCGGGTTCGAGCGCCGCTGGGGTCACGTCCGTACCTTCTAATATGACACCAATAGTCAGAACGATTTTAACAAACAAACTGAGACTTGCAGACAAAATGGCTTACATTTCTATCAAGATTTTTCAAATGTCTAAAATAAAACCCCAAACAAATGCTAAAGTTTCAGTTTCGCTCTACTGGGCTTTGGGAAAATCCGGTATGTTTTCAAGGAAATGCTAACAGAGGTCACTGTTATCTTGACTTTTAAAACAGTAGGGACCACCATTACATTCATCCTATGAAGTTTCAAGATACATTTAATTAGATCTCAAAAATTAAGCGTTAAATGATTTTCAAAGTTTGGGTCCCACTATAGAGATATCTACAGGTTACATGCAACCTTCTGAGCAAGTTTCGCGGAAGTCAAATGAAAATTGTGACATGTACTGTAGTCAAAAAGCTAACAGAGGTGACAATGACCTCTAAATCAGTAGCGATCGCCTTCTCAGCAAGATAAATCATCAAGTTCGAAGACTGGATGATACAGATCTAAACTAAGCGAGAAAAAAATCAAAGTTCGGGTCACTGTGACCTTGATCTTTGACCCACTGACCCCCCAAAAAAAAACAAACAGTAAGGATCACCTACAGGTTGCTGGTAACCTTCTTAGCAAATTTGATAAAAGGTGAATGAAAATTGTGACTTGTAGAGCATTATTAGGAAAAGCTAGCCATTGAGTCCAAAAAACAATAAGGATCATCTAGGTAGACTTCATTTGGTATCCGAGTAGCGACTCTACAGTAAGCAAAACACCCCGGATATTGTTGTTTGGGCATGTCACGGACTCCGATGAACTGAACGTCTTGGGTTGCGACTCGAGTGTAAACCATCATGGCGGATCGGTTAATTCCAGTGCTGTAAATTTGTTAGAAATTATACTTGACGATGATCTGATTTTTGGCCTGGGGACTGAAAGTCCCCAAGGCCTAAGTTAGTATACCACATTTCAAACCCTGCAAGAATTTTAGCCGTGCTATGTGCGAATAACAACTGTAAACATGCGCTATGCGAAAGTAGTGCAAGACAGACCAGATCAATCTTCTGTTTGAATGCCGCTTATGATAAGAACATGTAACAAATAAAAATAGTACATAAAACTTCAAACGACTGCGGAAGGTATATAGCTTACGGGCTGCTTACACTTTTTTCTGTTTTAGAAATTAATGCGCTGTTAGCTGGTTACCGAAGATAATCAATGCATATCACGGAAAAGACGGATATTTACGGAAATTTACGAAAACGTACGAAGCTCGATATAAGAGTTTGTAGTTTGATTTTCAAATTTCCGATGTTATTTCATTGACAACTTTGTTATTTACGAACGATTACATATATATTTACCTAAAAATAAATGTCTCTAAAAAAGATATAATTTACGTACATTCCCGAGAAGGAACTAACGTGATCAATTCACCCGCCATTTATCGAGGACGCTGCATGTCGAGGCCCAGTGAACGGTTTCACTGATTACAACTACAAGGTAACCCAGAATCTTTTTGGTTTTCTCTGTTATACACATTGTACAGTACTGTATTTATATTTCATTGCTGGTATTCCTTTGTTTGTCTTGTCATTGGTACACAATAATTTTCGATCCACATCATCAGATCATATCGCTTGAAGTGTACAAAGCGCAGATCGAATTATTTGTACTGGCTTAAACATTTTATAATGTTGACTATGTGATTATTTTTCATTTAACGTACATTTCATAATAAAACAAACTTCCCTGTCACCCATATATTTGTGAATCATTCATTCTGTGTCATATAGTGAATTTCGTCCTCTGCACATTTCGACCCGCGCTTTAGGTAAGATTCAACGCAGAACACGTAGGTGAAAAGTTGTTTTTCGGGGAGTTAACCTATAGCCCCCAGGCCTTCAGCGCTCACAGCGCTTTGATTAAATTGAGGTTTCGACAAAATGAATCCTTCTATGAAAGTATAATCACAAAACTCCGAAGAGCTCACATACCGCGCGTGACAGGATAAGCAGAAGGATAATTAAGTAGTTCCTCGTTTTAGTGAAAAGGACTTTCTTGAACACTTGAGAATAACTAGAGCCATGTTTGGTGAAATTCTTCCGGCAATTGCTGATGACATTATGATGGGCATGAAGAAAGCAGCTCCTGATTTTTCTCACCTACTTGTCAAACCAAGAAAGTATGAGGGAACTTTCCCAGTATTTTGGTGTTCGGCAATCTACAGTACATGGCATAATAAAGAGAAAACAAAGCTTTTGTTACTCGCATGGGTGAAAGTTGAAAAAGTTTAAAATCCTGAAAAATTTGTTGGCGGCCTGTGGGCCGCCAGGGTGCCCGGTTGGTCCAGGGCAACGGCCTGGTAGGGGTCCAGGGGGGCGAAGCCCCCCGGAAGCTCCTGGATTTTAGTGATTTTGAATGCTTAGAAAAGCACTCCTTTAGCATTATTTTCTTGCAACATACTACCTTATTATCATGCCCAAAATGCAAGATATTTTATAAACAGTACCTGATGGACTTGTAAAACGACATATCCAAAGATTCAGGCTTATATACCCGGGGGGTAAAAACTTCATTTTTTCACAACTTTTCCAACTCGTATTTGTTTATTTATCAATTTCTTTTGTTTGAGAATAATCGAACAGATACAGTACAGGCCTGGAGGATTATGCAAAGTGACTAGAGTGACTCGTTTTTCAGGTACGTTTATCATTCAGTATTCTATTTATATTTCGTTGGTTGAACAGCTTTGAATGTCAGAACAGACATGACCAATACTCGAGTGGTTACTATGTACTGTCATCAGCCCATGTAGCTCTTAAGTACAGACCTTCTGATTATTTTCATGGAAACCAACTTTGTTAAAAGATACAACTTGACTTATTCATCTTGCTCGAGAATGATTTCGTGCTGAGCATGAGATTGTGCTTAAGAAACTTTTATAAGCACGGGGCCTGGCCTTAAAGCAGGAAGTCACTGGTTCCAGCAACGCCCCGAGTACATGATTTTTCTGAACCCTGCAACAATGGCGCCCAATGTGTGACTGGCCTTCTATTACTACACGTTTGATTCAGGTCTCTAGTCTGAGAAGTTGAGGACTAATTTTAAAACAGCAGCGGAGTATGCCACATCACCATTACCCGAGTGATACAGTTGCTGTGTACTGTCATCAGTCCGGATGACATATTATTTCCTGTTAAATTTACTTGTCTTGATTTTTTCTGCATTCAGGGATCTATCTGATGATGGAAGTTGAATGCGGACAGTTTCATCTAAATCTTGATATGACCCCTGAGCAGGTTTCATTCAAGTCATAGAAAAAGTGTCACCTGTCGAGTGTTGTCAAATAGAAGTTAATAGACATAAGCTCTGTAGACTTTTACAATGGAGCTAAAAACTACACCACTTAAACTTCAGCGAGGGATAAGAACAAGGCCCTGTATCGCTCACCTGTACATCAATTACCAATGTTACAAGAGCCATGATTTTAACATTATTTGTAGAGGTCCACTACAAAATGCTTAGCAACATTCGAAATATCAAAGCTCTGCCTCGGGCCTTGTAAAGTTAGCCTATGCAAAATCAAGTGACCCCCACCCTCCCTGGAAGGGCTAGTTTTCACCCAGGGGTGTGGAAATCTTGGTAAAGGTCCACAAGGCAATGCTACATGCTGACTAAGCTGTAGGCCTTGTGGTTTCAGAGAATTTAAACATTTTTTCTACATAAGCCTATGTAAATCTTAGTGACCCCCAGGCAGGGTCAATTGTGACCCAGGGGTCATTATTTGAACGATCTTGGTAGAGGTTAACTAGACAATGCTACATGCTAAATATCTATGCTCTAGGCCTTGTGGTTTCAGAGATTTTATAAGTTTTTCCTATTTTTTGCCATAGCAACCGGATTTCTGCATGGAATGGGATTCTTTGAACAATTTTGGTAGAGCTTCATGCAAGGAACATCCCTGCATAGTTTTATCAACATTGACCCATTGGTTTCAGAGGAGATGACCTTTGAATCAAAATGTTGTTCGACAATCATCCATTAGAAAAGCTCACCCTGGCAAAGCCGGAGAGATAGGGGAGTGTGCAGTACCTGTAACATAAAAGCTAAAAACATTCAGTATTTTTCTCTTTATTGACTGTACAAGTAAATCAAAATCACTTTTTGCCTTTAGCTGATGGGATGTCTTCTTGTGCCTTTTCTCTAGCTTTCTTTTCTCTGTAGCCTGAAATACATAAAAATACAGATTTATATCTTGACCTTTGACCTAGTGACCCCACATTACAAGCAATATAATTTGATAAAGAAATATTAAGAAATGCCAAAATTATAACCAACTTAAAAGTTATCTTGACAAAATCGAAGTACAATAAGGGGTATAACTTTGTCAAATGTGACCTTGACCAAAGAAGTTGGCTGCTTGAATGTTTGATGAAGAAATATTGAGAAATGGAAATGTAATAACTACTGTTAAGCAGTGTTCCCACTCTCGTAAATTATTACGTAAATCATGCAAAAAAAATAATATTGCGCATATAATTTTCACCATGTGCGAGATCGCGCACGTACGAAAATGCCAAGGATAAATAGGTTCACCTTGAATCCCCATGTATGTTCTAAAAATAGATAATGGAAATTCTACTCTCATCCAATCGATCAGCATAACTGCTGATGATTTACCGCTGACGTCATGAAATGTAGACGGGTTTAATATTTAATGCTCTTGGAAATAATATTAGCACTTTAAAAGTGTGACCAATCTTATGATCCGGGCTTCGTCTGCAAAAATGTTGCAGTCAAAGCATGGTGTTTGGCTTCACGGCGAATAGTCAAATTGACACAAAGTCAAGAGCTGCCATCCACGAGTACTGATAGTGATACGAGTAGTGTTAAAAGTCGGAAAAAGTACCAGAAACGGTTTCAGAACAAGTGGTTGTCGCACGTTGTTAAAAAATGGTCCGCGCTTCAAGCGGTTTGTCTATCTTATAATTTTCATACCCCCAAAAATCGAGATTATACCCCCACTTTTAGTTGTTGTGACAAAATCTAAGTACCAAAAGGGGCATAACTATGCAAATATGGTTGACAGAGTTATGTGACTTGCTGCATTTCTCTATATTGCCATTACAAACAAGTATGCAAAGTTTGAAGTAAATCTGTTCGATGGTATAAAAGAGAACAGCTTTTATGAAAAATTTTCACCAATGCATACGGCAACGCCAGGGTGAGTGCAATAGTCTCCTTATTCTTAGAATAGTCAAGCTAAAAATCAATTAAAATCAAGAATTCTGACAATATGCACCACTACACTTGTGTAGTTAACATTTTTACTAAGTTTCACTAAAATCCATCCAAGTGTGTTAAGAGTTGTGCGGACAAATGTTATGACAGACAGATGGACAGAAAGCACCAAATCAATGTCTCCCCACCATTAGGTGGGGCTGAACAGGACTGAATACAACTAGATTAAATCAAGTGGATGAAATAAAAATCCCCCACAATACAAGACAGGATGTGATGATATGTCCAAAGTTTCATGAAAATCCTTTTTAAGAGTTTCGGAGACATAATCATATTGACCCAGAGTGACCCTGACCTTCATCATAATGATGAGTTGAACATTGAACCAATTTTTAATGAAAATCCTTCGAAGGGTTAAGGAGATTAAGTCTGGTGAAAGTCGACTCTTAACTGTGACCTTGAACTTGAGAAAAGCGTGATTAAACAGTACAAAACTGACTGGGTATTAATAAAATTATAGTCAGGTGAAACAAAACTCCCTAGATTTTCAAATTTTGTTAGGTACCAGTAAGCATGGGAGTCATACTGGGGTCTAAGCGAGTTCACCAGGGGACTATAAAACGGAAAAAGAAAAGAGATACAGATTATTCACATACTCTCGACATTTACCCAACTTTCCAAGAAAATGATTCACAAGGCTCTGGGATATAGAAACATGACCGTTGACCCTAATTGTGACCTTGCCCCTGAGCAGGCTTGTTTGAAATATAGATATTGCATGTAGTCTCCACGAGGTGAACATTTGGCTCAAGTTTCAAAACAAGGACCAATATGGCTCTATACGAGACCTTCTTATGACCCAATGTGACCAAAATTCAACTCAACTATATATCATAAAAACACAAACACTCTGTTTGACATCGACATGACAAACATTTTGACCAATTTACATGGTGACTAAAATGGTATGAAATGAGTATCTAGAGTATAAACAAGGCTTTCTTTGGAATTGACCTGGTGACCTAGTTTTTAATCCCAGGTGATCCACACAAATGCTGTGACCAAATTCCATGACAACTGGGTATAAAATGTCTCAAGGTTTTCCTTTGATTTGTTTTAGTGACCTAGTTTTAGACCCAAAGTAACCCAGTTTCAAACTTACACCAATTAATCATTAGGACAAACATTTTAACCAATTTTCATGAGGACTGTATACTAAATGTGGCCAAAGTTTTCCTTTGATTTGACTGTTTGACCTAGTTTTCGACCCCTACTGACCCAAATTTTATCTTTACTTACAAATCATCGAGACAAACATTCTGACCAATTTTAATGCAGATTGGGTAATAAATGCTGCCTCTGGCGTTAACAAGGCTTTCCTTTGATTTGACCATGTGACCTATTTTTTGACCCAGGTGACAGAGATTTGAACTTTTCCATTCCAACCAATTTTAATGACGATTTGGTAATAAATGTTGCCTCTAGTGTTAACATGGCGTTTCTTTGATTTGACCATGTGACCTAGTTTTCAAGCCCAAGTGTGATCTTAACTTTCAAAGTAGCTCCTCAAGTGTGGTGCATGACACACCCTTGTGTTATGAGCAACAACTGTGTGAAGATATTTGAAAACTGGTCCATGCATAAGAAGTTGCACACTAAGTGCAAATGGACAGACAGACCCGAAAAAAACCTATAGTTCCCAACGATCTTCCATTGGTTGATCTAATGAACAAAAAATATTGTCCATTTTGTGTAACAACTTAACTTGCTATTTTAATCAGAATTAAAAGTTTGTTACACTGTAGGGACACTATGTTTGCCAATTCAAATTTAAGACTCTAGTCTAACCTTGCAGTCTCTTGTTAGCTCTGGCTATTCTGAGGGCAACATATGGGTTGAATCGTTTTTCATCATCTGTGATAGCACGAGCTTTCTCCTTACGTACACGCCGTCTGATTGGCATCAGTGCGCCAGTCAACTGTGTAGCCATCTTAATTTCCTCTGCCTGAAATTGATGTGTAGCAAACAACCTAATTAAAGTGGAATACAGGAAGAGCTTTTACCACTAATTTCTTTCCTAACACGCTGTGTTGTGTAGCATTTCACAACTTATCCATTTAGTCTTTAAGATTTGAGAAACTGGCCTAAATTGCAAGAAAACACTTACAACCATTTCCTTGCCATGTTAACTTACTACAACCATTTATGTTATGACATTATGCCATTACTGCAAGGTTCAACATTAAATACACTTACTGTGGCATCACCCTTGGCTGGTTTGCTCTGTTTCTTGGGGAAGAGGATCAGTTTAGATTTGTATTCCTTCAGTCTCTGTACATTCAGCTGGAGAGACTCCATAGATCGGTTTCTACGACGGTAATCAACAGCAATACCAATGGCCAAGGCCTGTCTCTTGTAAACACCTGCTGCCTGTAAAATTTAACAAGTGTATCTCATCTACATCAGGCTAATCTCATAATCTCTGCATTGTTAAAACTGCAAACCAGCATCAAACTTACAAATTCTTATCAGTTTTTACTTTATCACCCTATCACTCCTTTACATGCATGCCATGTATCAGCAGGTACCTCATTAATAAAACTGACCTTTATCACAAAATAATTCCAGGCGTTATTTAAAGTACAATACTGTTATCTTTCACAAATTGATGCGAAGTAAAGTGAGGTAAATTGAACATACATGGAAATTGGAATTGTGGTAGCATCATTTATAATACTTTATATAACAAGAGCCATGTTATACATAGTTAATCCCCCCGCTGGGAAGAAGTTACCAGAAGGTTGTACTTTCGTACATTTTACTTGGTGAAAGGAAATCCTTAAAAAGCCGTATAGTTATGGTCATGCTGAGTACAGTTTTCAAGTAAGTGGAAAAAGAATAAGGCAATGAAGAGAAGGTTTGCAAAATTATATTAATGTTCATTATCAGTATAGGTATATTTTTCTATTTGACTAAAAGTAGGCAAGGTAGTTATTGTTTTTGCACACTGCACTTCCTACCAAGTACTTTTGGAGTTATGCTCCAGAAATTGTTTTTCAAGTAAATCTGATAAAGGGGAATAACTCTAAAAGTAGACAAGGTAGAGTTACTGCTCTTACACACTGCACTTCCTACCAATGTGCTATGTCAGTGTATTAAGTTTGAAGAAAATCCCTCAAGTACTTTTGGAGTTATGCTTCGGACAAAGTTTTTCAAGTAAATCTGATAAAGGGGAATAACTCTAAAAGTAGGCAAGGTAGAGTTATTGTTCTTACACACTGCACTTCCTCCCAATGTGCTCTGTCAGTGTATAAAGTTTGAAGAAAAACCCTCAAGTACTTTTGGAGTTATGCTCCAGACAAAATTGGGACGGACAGACAGACGGAGACCATTGCTAATATCCCCTTCGCCTTCGGCGGGGGCAGTGTATGATTTTTGGATATGAAATCCATAAGCCATTCGGGCCAGCACTGCCTGGACTGTTACTGGCCAGAAAGCATTTTCACTGGCCCGAAAAATAATAAGGGTGTTCAGTAGACTTTAAAACTCTTCGACACTTCAGCCTTAATTTTCAAGGGTCAAAATCAAATTTTTAAATTTTTAGGCTTGAGCCTCCGGTTATAGGGTTCAGGTCATATATTGTATATTCTGAATACTCTTAAATTATCTTCTTTCCTAGCCTACATCAGCTCAAAAGTACGTTGTACCCCGTTTGTCACATATTTTCGCGACCTCGCATGTCCCTGAATGTCGTCATTTTTTTTCGCGACTAACAGTTTTAATACAAAAATTGTTCAAAAGAATGTTCAAATTATGATTAGCAATAACAAATACTGAAAGTTATTTGACACAAATTTAGAAAGAGTTGACGCGGGAGTAAAATCGCGGCACTTCGAGTGATTTTATAGGTAATTGAACGGGTTTACGGGACATAAATATCAAATTTGTCATATCCGGTAGAAATGTGTCTACACGTGAAATGTTTTCGAGTTGTATGCATGTTATATTCAAAAATATTTGCCGACCGACATACATTTGTTATAGCGTGTTCAATATATTTTATCACCAAAAATAAAACTTACTCATAACATATCTATTCCAAACTATTATTTCTATAATCCAAAATTATCAGACTATTGTCTAGAATTACTTTTTCATGTCTCAAACTGTCAAATATCTCGGTCTGTTTGATGCCACGTGCTTCACTAAGATCAAACAAAACTCACATTTGTTCTTTGATCTCGTAACACCTGCGGCTTTATCTTTATGAATAAAAGAGGTTGCAGTAAATATTTCGGCAAAGGTTATTCATTAAAATAAATAGCAGAAAATTGTTACTGGAAAACCGTTGGCTTTGACAGTTGATGGAAACAATTAATGACTAAAAAACGGACACGCTGCAACGCCGCGATTTTCTTTAAAACAGAACGTTTTGATTTAAATACAGTACAATTGGAAATGATAAATACTTTTTGCATTCACAACTCAGTCAGTGTTTTAATGTTTCCGGCAGTCTGTGAATTACAATACACAGAGTCGTGTCAGAGACGTTTGCTCATTATCCGTGTTACAAACTTCGTCTTTGAAATTAGCCGGGGTCTATTATTTTCAGTTTTATGACTGTTTATCAATTAACACCTTTGATAACGACCGAGACAAACATGTGTTTGTTGACAAGAAGTGGCTAATTAGCTCCGCCTTCTTTCGTATATTAGCCAACAGACATAAGCTCCGCCTTCATTCGTATATTAGCCAACAGACGACAATCAAGTTTTGACTGACGGCGAAATCGCCGAGATTTGTAACCACGCTCCATCTACTTTCATATGTTAGCCAATAGACGACTGTTTTTGATTGCCGAGACTTGTGACGCATAGGAAAAAATAAAAAGAATAATTTCCTGGTTTATGTGACATCAATTATGTACGTTTTTCGTATGAAAATACAAGACTTATCCAGTCAGCGAAAAACGTTCCCTGAAAATCCACAAGCCAGTCGGACTTGTGCTCTTGCAGTTTTTACTGGCCAATAAGAAAATCTAGTGGCCTCGGGCCAGCGGACCACCGCTAATTTCGAAGACTGCGGGAGGATAAATAATACTATCGTGTAACATCGCAACTTTGTTACTACATTAAAATACTGGATTTACAAGCATCTATAAGGGCCAAATTTATATCTGCTGGTGAAGTTGACACTTGTACGACATAACATGTACATGTATCACATTGAGACCTAGAAGGCAAACATCTCGAAAATGTCAGCCTGTAAAATGGGTTTGCCTTCTAACTGGAAATTGTTATAACAAACTAACCCTCACCTTATCCCGACTACTTCAGACTACAAAACAAATGCAATAACTACTATCTTCAAACAAAAAACTCTTTACCTTCAGTTCTTCAAGGGTGAACCCCCTGCCAGCTCGGAGTTTTGAGTTGTACTTCACAGTTTGACAGCGCACAACAGGCCTCAAAGGTCCTGCTACAGGCCTTGGGGCAATTGTTCTAGCTTTCTTGATTCTTGTTAACCTGCGCCTTTTCTTTCGCATGGGTTGATTGAACCAGGTCTTGACTCTGGTCTGCCAGTCCTTATGGAAATGCCCATTGGGCACTACATTATTCCTTTTAGGCGCCATGGTTGCTGCAAAAGCAAAACAGGGAACACAATGTCAGGAAAATACAAGCAAACTAATAGGGCGTTTCATGGTGATTAAAAAGAGGGACAGTACGACGCTGTCATCAGCTACACATCAAATAAACTTACGACACACCGATATAAATTAAATTACATGAATTTTCTTTTGATAATCTGCAAACGGGCTAATACGGTTTATGGTCAGATTGATATAAGCTTAGGTTTCATTTATTGTCTTTGAATAACTTCACCATTACTAGATTAAGACTCTAGACACGGATTGTTAACGAATGTACAGTATTGTCATTACCTTTCGTTCAACAACCAACCGGAAAAGGAAGTTGTCCGAGAAAACTGACTGGTTTCTGTGTTGCAGGTAAATCCCGGACTTGTTCTTACCGCACAAGCAATAACCGTTTTATAAACTTAATTGTAGAAAGAACTTTGGGTAGACTTAGGTATCTATCTACATTTACAAGCAATAACCATTTTATAAACAAACACAAACTTACGAGATTGTAAAAAGAACTTTGGGTAGTCTTAGGTATCTATATTTACATAGATTCTCCAAACAATCAAAATCATTTAATGCTGATAATAAAACTGGGAGGCGCGCTGTCAGGGACAGGTATTTAACATGAGTTAACTCACTAGGTGTCGTACCGACTATACCTCGAACGAGGTTGGTGGACCTAATAAGCAGAATTACAAACAAACAAACAATAGGTGTAATCAACGGTTAAAATAGTAAAACAGAGTCAAAGACGGTCTAAAAAGGATATGCAGAGGCCTGCTGCGCAAAAAATATAATGAGGTTTAGACTGTACTTGGTAGGAAAGTCCGTTCCGAAAGCGTATAGTTCTAGGGAAGAAGGAAAAGGATGATACTGGGTATGATAATGTGGAATTAAATACTTAAGGTTCCTTGCTTGCGTAAGCTGCTTATTGTTAACCATGCGCCTATATACACATATGTGTATATATAGGTAAAGGGGTTAACGCATACTTGATGTGATCAAATTTTATTGAAAACGCGAACTGATGAGTGTATGCGTCTTTGTTAAAGTGTTTGCCAGTCGATTGTTACAGACATACCGTGCTGCTGACCATTGCACTTTTTACGATCTTGGAGGATAGTTTTGCCAAGAATGCCAGACAATAGAGAACTATTCGAGCCAAGGACGGACATAGCTTTTGTCTGTTTTTTCTTTAATTTTGGTTCCATGTTTTTTATGAGCCGCAGCGGATTACTTGTTTCAGCAGAGATGTTGTTTATGTGGGAAGATAGTTGATAGTTACACCTAGGTATTTTACTGCATCATTAGATTTGAACTCGATGTTATGTAGACCAAGCCTTGGGGACTCCCGGCATAATAGACAAGAGTGTCTGAAGTGCAGCGTAGATTCCCAGCTCATCCAATTTGTATATCAGATGATTATGATTAACCTTGCCGAAGGCCCTCCTTCAACTGATATGGATACCAGTTGCATTTCAGAAGCAGGGTTATTTTAAAAAAACAGTCCTTTTACATAGTTCTTTCAAGCGTAGTCAATATGGCCTTATAAAATTTGAAAGGTTTGACAGGATTAAAAAGTAAGTTGAAGCAATTTTTGTAATCTCTCTCCTGAAAACAGACATGATATAGTTACGTAAGAGACAACATATTTCATATTTCGGAAAATGATTTGTATACCAGCAATCATTCAAAAGGTTTTACTTTGATTGAGTTATACTAATTTATTATTTTCAATAGTGAAACAAGTTCTTACAACTTAAAAAAATAGCTCTCACAATATGGATTTATTTCTTCATGCAAGAACGGCTCTAAAATGCTAAGCATGCACTCTAGAGAAATTAAATCAACTCCGGTAATAAACATACAAACAAAAATAATATCAAACAGGGAATGCCACGTACCAAAAACGCAGCCTCCCCAAAACGAGCCCCACAGCACCCAGAAGTGCACACCACCAACACACACACACGCACACACACACACACAACCACACACACACACACACAATCATGTACACACACAAACATACACTACCAACACACACTAGCATACAAAGCAAACACACGAGGACAAAACGAACAATTAAAGGAACACAGTGGTGCACCGCCTTGGAACGGTCAGTGGCAAAAACACCACTGGGGAGCTTAAATCGGTTTATGGTGCGCACCCAACCTCACTCTTACCCCCGCCATGTTCCAAAGTCACAGGACAGTGTAAATAAAAGTAATCCCTGCTAGGTGAATCTCTAACACACGCAATGGAAACAAAAGGCATGGTATGTAAAACACAAAAATATGCTCGTGTATAAATATATAAAAAGCAAACCTTGAGAACCAAAAAACGTATGTACTCAATGCCTTTGCAGAAGGCAGAGCACCAAGAGAAACACCCTTAAGGGCCCGACGAAACAGGCCATAAGTCACATTATATGATCAAAATAAGATTTAAAAGTCGCATGAATTACACGGTTACCAGAAACCCGATGTTTGAGGGCAAAATGCGTTCCTAATTTCATGATCATATTATATTCCGGGATATACGAAAACAGAGCTAGGGATATGCAGTATATCTGCCATGACTACTATATCATAGATTTAAGTCTACTAAAATACGATTTAAAGTGTCTTTTTACAAAATTATGGAAAACAGGAAAGTATTCAAGAGGGTCTAATTTATCTGATACATGTATTAGTACTAAATCAGTAGTCTGTTTCCGATTTCTTCTTAATAAATTGCGTTGTTAAAGAGCAGGCAATCGATACTACTTAATTAGATGTCTTTTGTTGTTACATCCCCGCATAAAGAAGCATGTTCAATGACTCATATTTATTTTATGTTTTCCAGTGAATTATAGAGTTTGTTCAGTGAAATAAAATTGATAATCCACAGTTTTGAAACAGTGGATTACCATTTTTGTTTTTCACTGTTTTTGCAATCTTTAGCCCGGATTTCCGTCAAAAAGTATACCGAGCGTTATTAAAGCTGGAGACCATGCGACGATGACGTCGTTTAAATGACGTCATTTGTTCTATGTTTTCTGATGACGTTTCCCGCGATTTTTATAGAAACAAACTCAATAAAAATAAAGTTTTAACCATAAAATAAACAGAAAAATTGTTGGTATCGGTGTAAGTTCACGTTGATTTCACTCGTTAACACCAAAAGTAGTTATTTTCACTCGTGGCTGCGCCACTCGTGAAAATATCACTTTTGGTGCCCATTCAGTGAAATTATAACGTGATCTTACACCGAAAACAACAATTATCCTATATATAGCCATGCAGCATTAAGTTACGGAACCCGGAATTTAATATGGTCGCTAACTCTATACCAGTCAAAAAAGTCTGTGTAGCGAAGGCGCTCAGGAAAAGCGTCGGGGAAGTACATTCGTCAGAATTTATATTATTTATCTTTTTAAATAAGGTAAACTAAACAGGATACTAAATTTTTAATAAACGTGTGAATGAAAATTTACCAATTTCATTTTTCACTTCTCTGTCATGTCATAATATTGCAATAAAGGAAACTACTTTTGAGATGTGTCTTGTCAGACCAGGAAACCTTAGCCTAATTAATTTGGCGTTTCAGTGTGACCCCTTTCACCGGCAGATATGATATTTTATAACTGTCACACCTTTATGTCTGATTTTAATGTGCTCCATAATAAGTGGAAAAGTGTAGTTTCAATATTGGGTGCAGTACTGGTGTCATATGAGTAGGTACAGTCGTTACCCAAGCGGGGCTCAACCTTCGGGATGAGCGGCAGACACCTTAATCTCTACAACACCTCTCCCCATTATTAAGCTTTGCCTGACATACTGTAGCATGCCAGTACTCGAGGGAACCCAGGGCTTTTTCTCCCTATCACCAGGGGCCGAATATCGGCCCCGATCCCATTCGAAAATAACCTTCATTTTTCCCAATTCCAAAAAAAAAAATTGAAAAAATAAAAATATTTTTTTTTTAGCTCGTCTGATTTTTGAAAAAAATGATGAGCTATTGTCGTCACTTGATTGTCGTTGTTGTCGTTGTCATCAGCGTTGGTTAAGTTTTGCGTTTAGGTCACTTACATGGAAACTATCAAAGCTATCACTTTGAAACTTGGAAAGCTTGTTCATCTAATACCCTTCTTCACATTGTATGCTAAAGATGCTGAGTCTGACCTGTTTTTTTGGGTAAAAAACATGAATTTTGATTGATTTTGGTTGATTTTATTTATCACTCTGTTTTAATTTTAGCAATGTATTTCTTTCATTTTTAAACCTGTCCCTGAGAAGCACCACCCAGTTGTAATTGATTATTGATTGTTGGGAGTACAATGTTGATGTTTCCAATATTCAGACACATTGTGTGAGTCATTGTGCATTTATAAAATACCATTCTCCACACTGTTTATAACTCGGTAAATTGAGTTTAGAAAGTATGTAAAACAAAACAGTTTAAAAGATTTTAAGAACTTGTTTCGTGACTGAAAATAAATAAATTAGTATACATTAATATTAATTAGATATGAGTGCTTCAATGTTAGACTAACAAATCATGAAACCATGCTCAAAAATATCCACTGCATGACTGTATCTAAATTTGTATGGTGAATAATGAGACCCTAATATCACTATGTATTAATTAGTAATACAGCTGGGTGACTGTCACTTTTGCACAACACTGTAGATAATAAGATATCCTGTTAAACTGCATAATTTATTATGAGATTGGTGTGTTTTTTTAATTTTCAGAAGCTGTATTAAAGGGCACACAAACAGCACTACAAGTATTATACAATGTCAGAACATACAGTTACAATATTACACTTCAATGATGTATATAACATTGAACCCCAGAACCTGGAACCTGCAGGTGGTGCTGCTAGAATGGCACATTATGTCAACTCACTTAAGAATGAAAATCCCCTTGTCTTGTTCAGTGGGGATGCTTTGAATCCTTCACTGAGTAAGTAACTTTTTACATATTGTGATTATGATTCATTGATATGTCAAGGTTTTACAGACGTTTATACTTTGTTGGTCTATATAGGGTCTACTGTATGTATACATGTATAGGAACAGAATGAGTATTTTTAGCAAATTCAACATCAATGGTAACTATCCAAGAAGGATCTGCTGACATGTACAACATTTTGATCAATAATAATTATAACATCTTTCACAGTGACAGCCTCTGGATCAAGAGAAATTATATTGTTACAAAAAACAAAATGACTAAAACTTAAACTTATTTTCTTGAATTTGATGTATCAAATCTATAGCTCCAATTTTTATTTGATTGCTATGTGTGAATTATACAACTTCTTTCTTTCCAGTGAGCATATTTCTGAAAGGCAACCAGATGGTTCCTATCCTCAACTCGATACCAGTACACTGTGCTGTGTATGGGAACCATGATTTTGGTGAGGCATATTTTCTTCATACTGTCACCTATCTAACTTGATTGCTATGAAAATCTGGTTATAACTGACGTCAAAATCTATTGATTGTCGAGGTAACATTACCTAAATACAAATGAAGTACAGAACTGAACCAGACTTGTCCTCTAGTTTACATTGGTACCAAATAGTAAGGTAATCTAGTAGGTTTGTACCTTATTGCAGGCATAGACACACCCTGATGGGGCCTACTTTAATTGGTAAAATGAATAGGAGCTTGAATATGAGCTAAACAGGGAACCATGATAAGCATCAGACACTTTACCAACTACACCATTCCCATGAGCGGTTAGGAATTTTAAAACGGCATATTGATGTACTGTGCAGGGTTGGGTAATGCAAAAACTAATGCTAATGCATTGCTAACGCATTAGCTTTTCTTCAACTAATGCAACTAATGACTAATGCAGACATTTTTGCATTAGATCTAATGCTAATTCAATGCATTGGATTTCTGAAATGTGTTAATGCATTAGCATTAATTCTGCATTAGCTGTTGTCACAGGTTGATATATAAACACAAATTGTATAGTGAGAAAATGAAAGGAAAGCTGTGTATCTTAATTGTGTCTTTGATCATATTGATTTGACCTGAGATATCATGTTATATCTAATTATATTAGTTCCCATTTCCAAATATGTTATCTTCTTAAAAGATAGACTTTTTCAAAGTAATTGCCCTTTAAATATAAATGAATTTATTAAAGTACATGATTATATGACTTGCAGTGCTTTAATTGTATGGTATTTAGGGTGTTAAAGCAATTTTGCCTAAAGCAAGTTGAAGTTGTTAAGATGTATTTTGTTGTCAGGATTTGCTCAATATGAACTCAAACAGTAAATGAACACTATAGTAAATTGCCAATAGATCACAGAAATGATTTGTAATTTAAGATCAGTGGACCAGTTATAGATTTATAGTCTGTTCACCTGTCTATCTGTGAAATTAAGTAGGCAGTTAAAGTTGCATGTGATGTGCAAACATGAATGTGCTGAATCACTTTGATGTGCCAAAATAAGCTCTTTCAAAAAAAGATTATGAAATTTCAAGCAAAATGTTTGCATCGCAAAAAAGCTATATGTGGGAGTTTAAGAGTCACTTCCAACTTCATCACGCATTTGAGCTACCTCAGCTCCTGTTGAGCGTCTGTTTTCAATTGCTGGCAAAATATTTAGGCCTGATCGTTGCCGACTGAGAGACACCAATTTTGAAAAACTCGTGTTTATTAAATGTAACAATAGTAAATTTTAGATAGAAAATTGAAATGACAAAAGTGATTAAACAAGAGACATGTGCTTGATAGTGTTGTATTATATTTTTCTATTTTGAAGTTTTCTGGCTTCCTGTATCTTGTTTATTCTGTAAATATGTTAAACTGAGAAGTAATAAAACTGAGTTCTGACTTTTTAAGTTTCAAATTGCTTGAGTTAATGCTAATGCTAATGCATTACTTTTCCAAATAATGCTAATGTATTGCTTTTGAAATAATAGGTAATGCTAATGCTAATTTAATGCTGAAATTTGAGCAAGTAATGCTAATTCAATGCATTAAATTTGGAAGTAATTGACCCCAACCCTGGTACTGTGTGATAATTGAATGGTCTTTGATGAAAGGATGATTTCTTCTGATATAAAATTGAACTGGTCCAAGAAAATAATCTTAGCTTAATGTGATCTACAAATACATTGGTTTATCTTAATACATTGGTTTATCTTAATACATTGGTTTATCTTGATTTCACTTATGACATGTTATTTATGTTCACTGGTTAAGATTATGAGACTTATTCTTGAGACCAGTCTAAAATCATATGCTACCAAGTTAATATCGTATGCAAGTAGTTAGTACGTCATGTGATTTGCTTGATACGAGCTATTTATAGAAGAGACTAGGTAGACAACAGGCCTCTCAGAACAGTTTTTCTTCTTGAAAATAGGTCCTAGTTTAACCCCCAGTAATAGAAAATATTCACTTGACCAACATGGTAAATGTAACTAGAATTCTGTATGATAACTGTTATGGTAAGGTTTAAGCATATGAAACCCAAGCTTATTAATTACATAAAACATCTACTATTTAACCTTTTTGTTTCTCAACAGTAGGATATCACTCTAAAGCGATAAAACTGATTTTGTGGATTCTTCAGACTTGAGGATTTCTTTGTTTTGTTTATTAAACAACAGTTTCTAAGTATATTGTGCTTGCTGTTGCAGTCTTAAATTTGGTAATGATCTCTTACAGGTACATGTATCTACTGTAGGAAATAAATGAAAATTATCTTATGTAGATAATAATCATACCACTCATGTGTATACAGTTTCATGTCTTAACCATTATCAGATCTAACAAGACATGTTTACATCTTTGACGTAGACCAGGGTCAGCATGCACATTTTTATAGTCAGGTCATAGCCTACACTGTGTTTTGATTTGGTGAAATGTTTGTGAAAATACCTTATTGCCAAAAAGCCAAAAAGAATCATATTTGCAAGATAAGCAATCTTTTCTTACTTGTAGATTTTGGGGTTGACCATTTAGAAGACTTTGCAGAACAGACAAACTTTCCTTGGTTGCTAAGCAACATAACAGACAAACTTACCTCAGAACCACTTGCAAATGGCAAAATTAAACGCATGATTGATTGGCATGGTGTCAAGGTAAGTAGCTGGGAAGAACCAATACTAGACCCCTATCCTCTGTAAGAAACTGCCCACTTTCTCACATAAAGAGACATGTCTGGTAGCAGGAATCGAACCAATGATCCTCAAATTATGAGAGGTTACAGTGGTTTCAAGTCAGTGACTCTAACCTGACGCACGACCATTGAGGAGGACAATGACTCTATAGTCTGGGTTTAAAAGCTATGAAGAGTAATCAGTCATTTACAGTAAAACTTGTCATGCACCCGGAAAGTGGATGTTTAATACTGATGAAGACCTACATAATACATTTTACATAAACACTATGAATAAAAGTTTTTATTACTTTTCTTTTAGAGATGATAAAGTTTTGTAGGGTTGGTAGATCTATATAAATTGTATGTACAGTAGGCATGGCAAATATCAAATTAATTGATGTATTAGTTACCAGTAACAAGAAAAGCCAATTAAATTGTTAACTGTCTATACATGTATTTATTACATGGTTGATAAATGTTAGAAGATGACCGCTAGTGGCAGTGACTCTGTAGTAACTTTTCCTTTCTAGGTAGGTGTCATGGGTCTTGTTGAGGAAGAATGGATAGAAACTTTATCTACAATAGATCCTGAAGACATTATTTTTGAAGATTTTGTTGAGGTTGGGAACAGACTAGCTGCTGAACTGAGAGAGGAGGTACTCCCTTATTTAATTTCATATGTTTTTGTTTATTTTTAGCTCACCTCAAAGTGCCAGAGTGAGCTATTTGACTTGCTTACCATCTGGTTTCAGTCGTACATTATCTGTTCACATTTTCCTTCAAACAACAGCTCCTCTGAAACCGCCAGGCCAATGTTGATAAAGCTTGGTAGGGATGTTAGTGGGTCAAAATGTACCTAGCCCGGGGGTCACTTGTTTTAACATAGGCTTTAAATAGAGGAAAAAATAAAAAAATATTCTTCTCTAAACCACAAGGCCTGAAGCTTGGATATTTAGCGTATGGGATTGCCTTGTGTACCTGTACCAAGCTTGTTCAAATTATGACCCCTGGGTTGAATTGACCCCACCCGGATTCACTTGTTTTTACATAGGGTTATATAGGAAAAACTTTAAAGTTCTTCTTCAGTGAAACCACAGGACCTATAGCTTAGATATTTGGTAAGTAGCATTGCCTAATTGACCTCTAATTGACCCTGCATGGGGTGTCACTTGATTTTGCATAGGCTTTTATAGGAAAAACTTTAAAATCTTCACTTCTAAAGCCACAAGGCATAGAGCTTAGATATTTTGCATGTATCATTATCTAGTTGACCTCTGTTAAGATTGTTCAAATCATGACCCCGAGGTCAAAATTGACCCTGTTTGGGGGTTAATTGATTTAACATAGGCTTATGTAGGGAAAACTTCAAAACTTTTTTTGTCTATAACCACTAGGCCCAGAGCTTAGATATTTGGAATATAGCATTATGTAGTCGTTTAAGTCAGAAACCCCAGGTCAAAATTGACTCTTTCTGCTATTATTGACCTAGTTTTATAGCCAATGGTAGCCAGGTGAGTGATATAGGACCATCTTGGCCCTCTTGTTTTCTGATTACTCATACTGCATGATAAATTAAATGCTTAAAATTGCTGAATAACAGTTAACATGCATGTTTTTGCTGTGGCAGGGTGCAGATCTAGTGATAGCATTAACACATATGAGATGGCCCAATGATAGAAAGGTAGCAGAGTGTGTTGATGGTGTAGACATTGTGCTGGGTGGGCATGATCATGACTATGGTGTGGAAAAGGCAAGTAGCAGTGTTCTGTTATCCCTGTTATGCATTCCTTGACCATGGCTCTCAGTGGCTGAGTGGTTACTGGTTAGTGTGGTTGACTTGAAATCACTGTAAACCTCTAATTGATTGAGGATCATAGGTTCAAGCCCTGCTACTGACCATGTGTCTTTATGTGAAAAAGTTGGCAGTTTCTTTTTGTGTGCTGGTTCTTTTCAGAAACGTTGGTTACAATGGTTAGGTATACTGCCAGCTTTTAAAAAATAACTGAAAACGGGTATTTAAACTTGAGACACAAAATAAAGAAACAAATATGTTAGATAAATGTAGATTCTGGTTTACATACATCTTGAAACTGTCTGTTGTAGTTCACTTTTCTAGCACTGAGTATATGGTAAGTTTCATTTAGAACCCCTACTGTATGATGGAATAATAAAAAGTATGGTGAAGATTGAAACATGAGTAAGAAACTTGTTAAAAGAATATCTGTTTTCCAGTCAGTGTGGCCAGAAGTGTATGGAAACTCGGGTTTGAAGATCAGTATAGCTTCAATTTCCTAGTTATGTTGACTGTAAATGTGTCCCGCAAAACTTTATGTCCTTTCACTTCAATGACAGGAAAATTGTAGCCTATTTGAACATGTTAAGGTTGATCAATCTAATATCTTGAATGAGTATGTTTATAAACAGATGATATTGATATACATGTGTGACTGTTTGCTGAAAACATTTGATATCTCTAAGCAAACAAATAGAATTTTGTATCTTTTAGGATTAAGTGGAACATTTGAACAAGACAGTCTTGGATTGTTACAATCAAAATTACAAAAGTATCCACACTTTACTATGGTTATTAAAATTATTGTCAACTGCTTTGAAGAAGGAGTCTTGAGTGAATGATTAGTAATTTACAGATAGATAATGATGGGCCCTTTAGATTCAACCCTTTTGATGACTTATGGATTGCTCAACAATAAAATTTTAGCGTATTTTTAAGATCGGTCACATATAAAATATTCTGGCTTAAACATAATTAGAAACGTTTTATAGAATCTTCTCTTTGCAGGAAAAAAATTGTTAAAATTTTATAACTAAAACTGTCCCTAATTCAGATTAAATTGCTAGTCTAAGTAACTTATTTGATCCCTGTTTGTATTGAACTTACATGTCCTGTATTTACTGTAGGTGAATGGGAAGTACGTGATTAAAAGTGGGACAGATTTCCGCAACATGAGTAAGATTATAATGAAGAAGATAGGTGACAGGGTTGATGTAACAGTTGAATATATAGAACTAGACTCAAGTATTCCTGAAGATGAGGTTCTGAAAGCTGAAGTCAATAGATTAGGAGGTAAATTGACATGCAGGTGAACCTATGTCAGGTTATTGAAGGACTAGAACACTAGTGGCCACTCATTGCAGGTGGTTGATAAAAACAGGTGTATTTTTCTTTGAAATAAATCATCTTGAAGTAATTTAACATGCAACTATTGTTTTGCTTTTATACATAACAACTTGGTAATCCAGCTGTCCCAAGTAACATCTGTATGAATACCAAACAAATCACAAGTATATATATTGCAATTTTTTTAGTTCAGCAATTTTTGCAATAAGAGGTCATGAACCAAAAAAAATCTTGAATATTATCTCTTTTATACTTAATGTAACACTTTATAATCGAACAGCTTTTGCTGACAAATTTGCCACATGACAAATAAATCTCAACATGATAGAAATTGTGAAATAAAATTGGCATGCAAATTCCCAACTTTACAGTTATCATATAAAAAGGAATATTTTTAATACATGTATACATACACAGAGGTTATTATTAACCAAGGGTTACAGTTACCAGGAATATATAAATTATTTACACATGGTTTTCTGGTGATTATATTTCAGCCGATATAGACAATCAAATGGATGAATATCTAGGAAATATGGGAGTAGCAATGGATGGAAGGTTTGCTTCTATAAGAACCATGGAAACTAATTTAGGTAATTATAAGGTGCGTTTATGAACAGCTTAGAGACAAAATCTGGCCAGACTGTACCACCCTGGAAAAGAACTTGTATGGTAGAAAGTAATCTCAGGAACAGCTTCATTCATTTCTGTGACAGGGGTGATGGTGAAGACTGCACAGAGAGAGGGACTGACACTGATTGCAAAGATCACAGTTTTACTTGACATTATTGTGTTGTCAGTAAGATCATACACATAAACTATTAAAACTACTAGTAAATATGCTTATTGACCGCTTCCTGGATTTTTGACCAGTTGACCAGTACATGAACTGAAATAGTGGTTAGTGGAAACCATCATGAAATTCTGGCTGATGTAGGACTTTGGTGTGTGATGTTCAATTTCAAAGTCTCATACTCTTGCCCTAAGTGATGTTTTTGATGTCATGTTAAATTTTCTGTCAGATTAATTGAAGTCCAAACTGTTTTTTGGATAAAGTTTTAACTGTTTTTCATTGAATAATAAAAGATACACATGTATATGTTGTTACACATGTTACCGAGTTAACATCTTTTGCTTGTTAATTTGTAGGAAATTTTGTAACAGACATAATTCTAGAAGCAGTACCTGCAGATATTTGTCTCATGAACTCTGGAACATTTAGATCTGATAGAATACATCAGAAAGGCGATTTCAAACTGCGGGATCTGCTAACTATCTTACCATTAGTGGATCCGCTATGTGTTATAGAAATCTCAGGTAAGTGGGGTTGAAATGAATAAATGTGTTGAAATAAGTCTTTAATCCTTAAATACTTAAAATGAGTTTCTCTGTCTTTCAAGTTTAATAAAAGTATTCAATGTTTGTAGGTGACTGGAGAATTGACAGGGTAGACCATGGTCAGTCTGAACAGATGTTTCATCATCGTGTTCAGTATTATAACATTATGCACTTATATAATTATGTATAACTGGTCAGAAGAACTGGTTCTTTTTAAGTAAATGTACTGCTTTTATAGTCAAATTGTGGTTTTTTTTAAAAATAGGGGGGGCACGCATCCTGTCTGTCTGTCTGTCTGTCCGTCTGTGCGTCCCCACTTAAAAATTTGTGTCCGGACTGTAACTCTGTCATGCATTGAAGGATTATAAAATAACTTGGCACAAATGTCTAGCACATCAAGACAAAGTGTTGCGTGCAAGACCCACGTCCCTAGATCAAAGATCAAGGTCATACTTAGAGTTTGAAGGTAATGGATTCCTCTATATATGCATATACATGTATGCACAAATTTGTGTCCGGACTGTAACTTTGTCATGCATTGAAGGATTTTAAAATAACTTGGCACAAATGTAACTTGGCAATAAGAATGTCTAGCACATCAAGACGACGTGTTGCGTGCAAGACCCTTGTCCCTAGCAAAAAGGTCAAGGTCATATTTAGAGTTTGAAGGTAATGGATTCCTCTATATATGCATACATGCACACATTTGTGTCCGGACTGTAACTTTGTCATGCATTGAAGGATTTTAAAATAACTTGGCTCAAATGTCTAGCACATCAAGATGACATGTCGCATGCAAGACCCACGTCTCTACCTCAAAGGTCAAGGTCACACTTAGAGTTTATAGGTAATGGAATCCTGTATAGGTATATGATTACATTTGTGTTAGGATTTTATTTTTTTTCCCCCCCAGGGGAAAAAATGGAATCCTGTATCAGGTATATGATTACATTTGTGTACAGGGTTGAAATTTTTATGCCCCCGGGGGGGGATTTTAAAAACCCCCCCCCCCCCTCCCCCCCCCCCCCCCCCCGAATGGAGGGGTTAGGGTTTGAGTACAACTTAGCATTGTGAGGTTCTTTGAGTTCATTCCATCATTATTGGGTTAAAAATGGTTTTGTGGGGTTAAATAATTGTGTTGTGGGGTTGAAAAAGATCAAAGAAAGATGTGTCCGGACTGTAACTCTGTCATGCATTGAAGGATTTTAAAATAACTTGGCACAAATGTCTAGCACATCAAGACGACATGTCGCCTGCAAGACCCATATCCCAACTTAAAGGTCAAGGTCACACTTGTAGTATGAAGGTTATAGAATCCTCTATATATGCACACATTCGTGTCCGGACTGTAACTTTGTCATGCATTGAAGGATTTTAAAAAAACTTGGCACAAATGTCTAGCACATCAAGACAACATGTCGCGTGCAAGACCCACATCCCTACCTCAAAGGTGAAGGTCACACTTGGAGTATGAAGGTTATGGAATCCTCTATATATGCACACATTCGTGTCCGGACTGTAACTTTGTCATGCATTGAAGGATTTTAAAATAACTTGCCAAAAATTTCCAGCACATCAAGACAACATGTCGTGTGCAAGACCCACATCCCTACCACAAAAGGTAGAGGTTAAAGGTATTGGATTCCTCTAAAAATGCATAAATAAAAAAATTCTTTTCCCACGACTGTAACTTTGTCATGCATTGAAGGATTTTAAAATAACTTGGCACAAATGTCTAGCACATCAAGACGAGGTGTCGTGTGCAAGACCCTTGTCAGTAGCTCAAAGGTCAAGGTCATACTTACAGTTTGAAGGTAATGGATTCCTCTATTTATGCATATATGCACACATTCTTGTCCGGACTGTAACTTTGTCATGCATTGAAGGATTAAAAAATTACTTGGCACAAATGTCTAGCACATCAAGACAACTCCCCATGTAAGCGTGCTAAGACCCCTGCCCCTAGCCAATCAAGGTCACACTTAGAGTTTGAAGATAATGGATTCCTCTATATTCATATGCATAATATGCACACATATCGTTCCGACCGTCTGTAACTTTGTCATGCATTGAAGGAAGGATTTTTAAAATAATTTGGCACAAATGTGTAGCACATCAAGACGACGTGTCGCGTGCAAGACCCACATCCCTACCACAAAGGTCAAGGTCACACTTAGAGTTTATAGGTAATGGAATCCTGTATATATGCATACATTTGTGTCCGGACTATAACTTTATTATGCTTTGAAGGATTTTAAAATCACATGGCACAAATGTCTAGCACATCAAGCGGATATGTCGAGTGCAAGACCCGTAAGTTCCCCTACCTCAAAAGCCAAGGGGTACTTAGTGTTTAAAGTAATGGAAAACTGTATGCAGTTATATGGTCACTTGTGTGCAAGGGGTTTTTAAAGTTAATAGCACATTTTTGAGCACATGGAGGACACAGACTGTGAGGCACCTCTTTTGGGGGCATTCGTCACTTGTGAGGGACAGCTCTTGTTTAATGCATTAATTGATTTAAAATAACTTGGCACAAATGTTCAGCACATCAAGACAAATGTGTTGTCTGCATGAACCATGTCCCTACCTCAAAGGTCAAGGTCACACTTAGTGTTTAAAAGTAATGGACTACTGTATGCATGGTTACTCTCTCATGCATGGAAGGATTTTAAAATTACATAGCACATTTATTGAGCACATGGAGAGGACACAGACTGTGAGACACCTCTTTCGGGGGCATTCATCACTTGTGAGGGACAGCTCTTGTTTTTTATATAATATACTGAAAAATGAAGAATATGTCACATATTTTTTGTATATTATACTAGAGTGAGAAGATTAGGACATCTCTACTTCCTAGTCAAGTGGTAAAGGTGACCATTAGGGTCATACTTTGAGCCGAGCTACCAACCTTACTGTGTATATGAGAAACTTGGTAGTTTCCTATGGAGGCTGGTAGTCTAGTACTGGTCTTGCCAGGAATGATGGTTGGGTAAACTGTCTATTTGTATAATATTACTGAAATACTGTTGAAATGGTCATTGAGCTCAGAAAAAAAAGAAGTGAAAATAGAGATGTAATTTTTATTCATTTTACATTGTACATGTACACATATTTCGGCATTTTTTTTTCTGTTATAACCGAACATTCTCCTATATCCCCTGAATGGAATAATCATAAGACTTAATTTTAGTTCATTTTAGAAATGTTGTTTTCTTTTCCAGGAAAAGATGTGATATTGGCATTAGAGAATGGCGTATCTCAGTACCCAAAACTTGAGGGGAGATTTCCTCAGGTTGCAGGAATTAAGTTTGTGTTTGATCCAAGTAAACCCCGAGGCAAGAGGATTGAAGGAGGGCTGGTTAAAGTTCAAGATGAGTACATCATTCCAGACAAGGTTTGTTGCAGATTTCAGGATTTTGTGTACATTTTATCATAAAGTTAGCTATAGTACATGTAAACAAGTTAATGCTATTGTTTGAAAAGATGCTGACTTTAAATCGTACAGTCATATCGTTTAATGTTTTGTTTCTGTTTGTTTGTAATTTCTATGCGCCCTTTGGGTTATTTTTTTTGGTTTTTTTTTTATAAAAAAAAAATTTATTTTTTTTTTGTTTTCAATAAAAATTTGCAAGAAATAAATTATATTTGTTATTCTTAAATGATATAAAAAATCATAGTAAGTCAACATTATGATCTACAGCTGCACAAGAGTTTTTCTGTTACAATTCTAGCTCATGAGCTGAAAGAGGTTTTCTTTCACAATCTTTCTTTCCTTGTTTCAGAAGTACCGGTTATGCACCAAGGAATATATAGCAAGTGGTAAGGATGGATATGATGTGTTCAAAGATTGTCCTGTTGTGGTATGTTTTGTATTTATTTGTTCAAGTTCAGTTACTTTTTATGTACTAAATATCAAAAAAGACTTCTGTGTTGAATTCTGAAAGTTTGTTATTTGTAAACTTAGTCTTTTACTTTTTGTTTGGAATGTAAGTTGTATGTATGTCCTAATACTGCTTGGGAAATCTGAAAAACTGCAGATTCGAAATCCTTTATTTCAGCTGTTATGATAGACTTTTCTCATGAATTTCTAACCTGATGCTGCTACTAACTGACCAGATCATTGTATTGTTATGAACTAATCACACTAAAACAGTATTTTGTAATGGTTACTTATATACTAATTTATTTAATCTCGATTGGGAAACAAGTTTTTTAAACTTATATTAATTGCTTTTGAGCCACTCCAGGTGTAATGAACCTGAAAGAGAGAGAGGCAAAGTGGAGTTATCTGTGTCTTGCCTAAACTACTGCTACTTGGGCAGTGGTGGGGATCAAACCCAGGACCCTCGTATCCTAAGGCTACCACTGTACCAAGGTGGCTCCACATGGTTAAAATACATGTACATTTTGTGAATATACAAGCAATAAATCTTTTAAATGTTAATGGTATTAATGATTTATACATGTTTCTCTTATGAAATACTACATGTATATACCAAAACTGAATATGTGATGTACAATGTATATGCATGTAGTCCATTACAATATTTCTTCAATGAACAGGATTCAGACAACATAATACAGATTACAATGCTCCAAGGCTGAATATAGGATGTCCGTCAGTCCAATAGTGAAAACAAGTTTTCAAACTGAATACATGTACATAGTATTTCAGACTAATTCTGTACCATGGTCCAAGTTAATTATGTCTTGAAATGCTTAGCCAATAAAACAATTCTACTGTTTGATCTGACAGTTTGAACCCTTGGCCAACCATGTTCCAATAAAGACAGTTCGTAATAGTTAGCAATGTATCTTTTACAACTGGTTGAATTCTGATCATTTTTAGCTTGTCTGTTTTTTTTTTTTTTTTAAAATGACCAGCTATTGTCGTCACTTCATTGTTGTTGTCGTAGTCATTGTCGTTAAGTTGTGTGTTGACACTTGCATGGAAACTATCAAAGCTATCACTTTGAAACTTGGGAAACTTTTTGATCTAATGCCCTTCTTCACATTGTATCCTAAGGATGCTGAGTCTGAACTGGTATTTTGGTGTAAAAACATGAATATTGATGGATTTTAGTTGATTTTGAAAATTGGACACAGCTTCTTCATTTTTATGCCCCCAAAGGGTGACATATTAAAATTGCACCTTCTGTCCGTTTGTGTGTCCGACCTTAATTTTTCGTGTCAGGGCTGTAACTTTGTCATGCATTGAAGGATCTTAACAAATGTTCAGCACATCAAGGGGAGGTGTGGCATGCAAGACCCCTGTCCATACTTCAAAGGTCAAGGTCACACTTAGAATTTGAAAGTAGTAGAATCCTGTATACCGGTATATGCACACATTCTTGTCCGGACTGTAACTTTGTCATGCATGGAAAGATTTTAAAATAACTTGGCACAAATGTTCAGCACATTAAGATGACGTGTTGCGTGCAAGAAACGTGTCCATACCTCAAAGGTCACACTAAGAGTTTGATAGAATCCTGACTATATGCACACATTCGTGTCCGGACTGCAACTTTGATATATATTGATTTATTTCAAAATAACTTTGCACAAATGTTCAGCACATTAAGATGACGTGTCGCATGCAAGACCCACATCCCTACCTCTAAGGTCAAGGTCATACTAAGAGTTTGAAAGTTGAAGAATCCTGTATATATGGCTTATATGCACACATTCTTGTCGGGACTGTGACTTTGTCATATATTGATTGAATATAAAATATTTTGGCACAAATGTTCAGCACATGAAGACGATGTGTTGGGTGCAAGACCCACGTCCCTACCTCAAAGGTCAAGGTCACACTTGGAGTTTAAAGGTAATGGAATACTGTATGCATGGTTACTCTTTCATGCATGGAAGGATTTTAGAATTACATTATATTATTTAGCACATGCAGAGGACACAATCTGTGAGAAACCTCTTTCGGGGGCAGTCATCACTTATGAGGGATAGCTCTTGTTTGTTAGATTGATTTCAAATTTTTCACAAACAATTAATGGACCATGTACTTCAACATATCAAATGGGCTTTTGAGTCACACATTTTGAGGGGGAGAGGGAGGGTGAGGGGGAGGGGGGATATTTTAGTTGTAGTTGAATGATTGTGACCAAACTTAGTGTCTAGTTATTATTATGAAAACCTTTTGTGGGATTGTGTTGTTCTGAGGTCAAGGTCAAGGATACTGTTACTTAAAAAATGGTGATAAATAAACTTTAAAGGATAAAATCAGACAAGCGTCCGGCACCCGCAGGCGGTGCTCTTGTCTTATCTTATTTTGACAGGTAATTCTGTATTATCCCTTAATGCTGTTTAAGTATTGTTCCAAGTGTATTTTTTGTTGTGACATCTTTTACTGTGTATATAAATATTGGGTTAATGCATAAGGTAGTTCTCTTCACATGCAAAAAAAAAATGCACACAAGATTTCACCATACTGCACTGTTTGTTAGACCAGTCTGATGTTGATATGTCGCAGAGTGAGGTAAGTGTGCTGCCAGATCAGGACTTCAACCAGGGACCCTTCACTTACAGGGAAAGCGTTCAACCAGCTGAACTATTTGACCACATACACTTTTTATCCCATCTTCACAATTGAATTTGTAAACATGACATTTCTTCCCACTACGTTGAAATTTGTCATCAGATTTTAGTGAGTACTATTAAATTAAGTTATTAAGGGCTTTATAGACTGAATTGTTAATGTGGTAAGAGTCCTTTTTAGGCATTATTTCTCAGGTGTGAAAAATATAGCCTTTCCAAGACTCAAACCCATGACCTATCACTTACAAGGCTAGAGTTCTACCAGCTGAGCTATCGGGCCATTTCCATTTATAATCAAGCTTGTATGTGTGACAGTATCATGGCGTCTTTAATGTATTTTATAGGAGGATTCTGAAAGATGTCCGTCCATGAGCACAGCTGTGAGGAATCATTTTGAGTCGGTGCAGATAGTGTTAAACCAGAAAACTTGCAGATCAGGGCATAGGCAAAGCCTGGTCAGCATAGCTAGGTAAATATATTATTATTAAAGCCTCAAATTCATAGAAATGCTACTTTTGTATTTGCAGGAAGATTCTGAGAGATGCCCAACTATTAGCACTGCAGTGAGAAATCATTTTGACTCTGTTCAGATTGTACGCCATGAAAAATCGAGTAGATCGGGTCATAGACAAAGTCTGTGTAGTATTGTCAGGTATAAGATATGCATAAATATCAGTCATATAACTGGATGTCCCATTGTGCTTGTACAGTTTGTAGTTTCAGACAAAATATGCACTTTATTTTAAACCCAAACACAACAGCAGAACCAGTGTTGTGCAGCCAGCTAAGGGATATAATAAAACTTGCCACATAAAGCAGATAGCTAGTTAGCACAGGTGTACATTGTTTTTTCGTGAAAAATGGCCATTCTACTGGATTTAAGCAGTGTTTGATGCAGATGATAGCTGGCTGCGTCATCCAAGTGATGTCTTACACAGGTTCTGCTGAATATTACACAAGACATGTATTTCCTGCTTTAACATACACACTACTTACAATAACTCCATGAACTCTTTCCTCATACAAACCACTCCCCGTAAAAGTGTTTTCACCCAAAAATATTACTGATAAAAATTATTCTTAAACTGCTAGCAACAAGTGATTTCCCTTGCTACCCATGGGGATCATTATCAGCCTGCATGTCCATGCAGTCTATTCTAATCATGATCTGCACTGTTCTGTATTCAATTTTTCATGAGCACCCATTTGAAAATGAATGGTACTGTCTAAATGCTAAGACAGATATATACATTTCACAAATTCATCAGGACAAGCATTACAGCTGTACTAGCAAACTAAAAATTAGGTTTTGTTTTCATCATAGTCATTACAGAATGTAATAAAATGTCAGATAGACCTACTTGATTTCTTTTCATCGATTTTGGCATCCACCAAAGATGTAAATGTTTAAGTTAACTAGGCAAAGTGTGAAAACTTGTCCAACGATTAGAAAATCAAATGCAGTAACTTTACTAGACAAAGGTCGTATCTTAATCAAGACACAAGACACAATAAAAGAAATCAAATGCAATAACTTATCCATCCATAGTAAAGGAAACAAGAGGGCCAAGATGGCCCTATATCGCTCACCTTGGTACAAGTCCACTTGCCTGGTGGAAGATCACTAGATAATGTTATATACCAAATAAGTTAAAAGTTTTTACTATATATTCCTATGCAAAACTAAGTGACCCCCGGTGCGGGGTCAATTTTGATCCGGGGGTCATAATTTGAACAATCTTGATAGAGGTCCACTAGCCACTGCTACATGCCAAATATCTAAGCTCTAGGCCTTTTGGTTTCAGAGAAGAAGATTTTTAAAGTTTTTACTATATAAGTCTATGCAAAAACTAAGTGACCCCCCCGCGCGGGGTCAATTTTGATCCGGGGCTCATAATTTGAACAATCTTGGTAGAGGTCCACTAGCCAATGCTACATGCCAAATATCTAAGCTCTAGGCCTTGTGATTTCAGAGAAGAAGATTTTTAAAGGTTTTTCCTATATATTCCTATGCAAAACTAAGTGATCTGCATGGATGGATTCTGAACATGGTGAGCTTCATCCAGGGAACATTCCTCATAATTTGAACAATATTGGCTTAGAGGTTCCAGAGGAGAATCTAATCCAATGCTCAAGCCAAATATCTAAGCTCTAGGCCTTGTGGGTTAATAGAAGAAGACTTTTTAAGTTTTTCCTATATATTCCTATAGGAAACTATAAATTATCCCTGCAAGTAAAGGATCAAATGCAATTTGATCCTGCATGGAGGTCAATAATTTGAACAATCTTGGTAAGAGGTCTACTAGACAATGCTACATGCCAAATATCTTAGCTCTAGGCCTTGTAAAGGGTTTCAAATGAAGTAGCTTTTATAAAGTTTTCCCTATATATTCCTATGCAAAAACTAAGGGCCCCACTTGCCGGGTCAATTTTGACCCGGGGATCATAATTTGAACAATCTTAGGTAGAGGTCCACTAGACAATGCTACATGCCAAATATCTAAGCTCTAGGCCTTGTGGTTTCAGAGGAGAAGATTTTTAAAGTTTTTCCTATTTGTTGCCATAAGCAACCAAGAGTTCTGCATGGAATGGAATTCATTGAACAATTTAGCTGGTAGAGGCTTCAATGCAAGGAACATTCCTGTATAGTTTTATCAACATTCGGCCTAGAGGTTTCAAAGGAGATGTCATTTGAATAAAAATGTACTTGAATGAACGAACGGACAATCAATGCGATCCAGATAAAGGACTCACCTGCAATAACTTGCCAGGCTAGTGAGGCTGAATAAAATACTAGTGGTCAAATGCAATAACTGTGGCATAGTAAAGGAAATCATCATGCAATTACTTATCCCTGCATAGTAAAGGAAATCAAATGCAATAACTTATCAAGGCAAAGTAAAGGAAATCAAATGCAATTACTTATCCCTGCATAGTAAAGGAAATCAAATGCAATAACTTATCAATGCAAAGTAAAGGAAATCAAATGCATGACTTGTCCAGGCATAGTAAAGGAAATCAAATGCAGTTAACTTATCAATGCAAAGTGAAGGAAATCAAATGCAGTAACTTATCAATGCAAAGTAAAGGAAATCAAACGCAGTAACTTGTCCAGGCATAGTAAAGGAAATCAAATGCAGTAACTTATCAATGCAATGTAAAGGAAATCAAATGCAATAATTTGTCCAGGCATAGTTAAGGAAATCAAATGCAGTAACTTATCAATGCAAAGTAAAGGAAATCAAATGCAATAACTTATCAATGCAAAGTAAAGGAAATCAAATGCAATAACTTGTCCAGGCATAGTAAAGGAAATCAAATGCAATAACTTATCCAGGCATAGTAAAGGAAATCAAATGCAATAACATATCCATGCATAGTAGGAAACAATGCAATAACTTGTCCAGGCATAGTAAAGGAAATCAAATGCAATAACTTATCTAGGCATAGTAAAGGAAATCAAATGCAATAACTTGTCCAGGCATAGTAAAGGAAATCAAATGCAGTAACTTGTCCAGGCATAGTAAAGGAAATCAAATGCAATAACTTGTCCAGGCATAGTAAAGGAAATCAAATGCAGTAACTTGTCCAGGCATATTTAAGGAAATCAAATGCAATAACTTATCAATGCAAAGTAAAGGAAATCAAATGCAATAAATTGTCCAGGCATAGGAAAGGAAATCAAATGCAATAATGTGTCCATGCATAGTAAAGGAAATCAAATGCAATAAAATATCCATACATAGTAAAGGAAATCAAATGCAATAACTTATTCATGCATAGTAAAGGAAATCAAATGCAGTAACTTACCAACACATAGTAAAGGAAATCAAATGCAGTAACTTATCAACACATAGTAAAGGAAATCAAATGCAATAACATATCCATGCATAGTAGGTAAATGCAGTAACTTATCAACACATAGGAAATAAATGCAATAACATATCCATGCATAGTAAAAGAAATCAAATGCAATAACTTGTCCAGGCATAGTAAAGGAAATCATTCAGGCATGGTAAAGGAAATCAAGCATAGTGAAGGAAATCAAATGCAATAACTTATCCAGGCAAAGTGAAGGAAATCAAATGCATTAACTTAACCATGCAAAGTAAAGGAAATCAAATGCATTAACTTATCCAGGCAAAGTAAAGGAAATCAAATGCATTCTTATCCAGGCAAAGTGAGGAAACATAACTTATCAATGCAAAGTAAAGGAAATCAAATGCATTAACTTATCCAGGCAAAGTAAAGGAAGTCAAATGCATTAACTTAACCACGCAAAGTAAAGGAAATCAAATGCAATAACTTATCCAGGCATAGTAAAGGAAATCAAATGAAGTAAATTATCCAAGCATAGTGAAGAAAATCAGTTACATTAGGTCCCACTATCTTATAATTACAGGACCTTTTTTCATCAATAAAGATGAAATATAAATAGGATGGAACATCAATTTCTATGACACATTTTATGCATAAGAACAATGCAACACAGCCCCTTTTGTTTTCTTCAGCTCTTGCATGTCATATATCAAAAAGATGCTTGATTTATTTCCTAGATTTTAAGTGTAGACAGACTTTTATTGTATCTATTTGTAGAAATGCTTTATGTTGGAAGATTTTACACATTTCTTGTGTTCTTGTTGTACAAATCTGGCTAATTCTGCATGTTGAGGAATACATTGAGGTTTGGTACTGCAGTATTCAGTAAATCAGGTAGACTTGCACTTTGATTGTGTTGCTAATTTCTTTGGTTGAATTCTGTGATTGTTAGAAGTTGTTACATTCTGTAGGCAAAACCTTAGATTTATAGAATGTTATGATATTCCTGCTTTTTGGGTGTTTTGTTTTTGTTCTGTAGGGAACCACCTATGTTTGGATGTTCTGTTAACATTTTGTAGGTAAACCCTGTTATTTGGTTATGTTACACTCTGTAAATGAAGCTTATGGTTAAGAGATGTTTTTCGTTATATAGCTAAAATCGGTTATTTGGAGTTGATATTAACAGTTGATGTGGCTAAGAAAATTGGATAAGTTTGGATAAAATAAGTATGAAATAAGTCCACTTCAGTTATTATGGTTAACTGCCCTTGTAATGTGACACTTATGTTCAAGTTGATGATGCATTGTATCCAAGTGGTAGTAGTGGTTTTTTCTCTCTCAATTGTGGGAATATGAACCATACCCCCAGAATCAGGAATTTAATCAGCATTTTGGTTGAAATTCGGAAGAACTGCATATGTGCAATTGGTGCTTCCCATGGAATTATCTCCACTGTGCCTATTGATATACTTACCATATTATAAGACATATAAACTCTATCTTTCTTTTTAATGATCAATTGGGTATTTATAGCCAAAATTTGGAGAGAAAAAAAGACCATTTCCTATTGGGAATATAGCTGAATATTGACTATAAATCATCCAAAAAACCTCACTGGGTAGAGTATCAGTTACATGTGCGGGGAAATATTGGTTTGCTTCTTTCAAGCATCATACCAAAGTCTTCCAAAGACTTGAAAAATGATCCTGACAGCCCCCTTACTGGGCACTAAGCATCAAAGTATAGTGTCATCTGATATCCTGC
This sequence comes from Saxidomus purpurata, assembly GCA_022818135.1. NCBI lineage: Eukaryota > Metazoa > Mollusca > Bivalvia > Venerida > Veneridae > Saxidomus > Saxidomus purpurata. Next base: position 37,139,262 of record JAFMSR010000012.1, on the reverse strand, counting down.
TTCTAGTAATGATATTGTTACTAGATGCCCGGTTTGTTACAGACTAGTTGTGTTAGATTGTGTTGTCTGTTTCATAAGACTTCTTTATATTTTATCTTGTTAAATATAATGCATGTTACATTCAATTTGAGATTTTTCTAGTGTATTTGTGTGCTATATTTAAAATAGTTTGTTGAGCGAAAAGACAATGATTGTAATATGTATAAAGAAAACCGGATATTTTGTGAATGAAAATCTACAAAATAAGACATCATGTTCATCTTGTAGTAAAAAATTTATACAATTTTTATTGCAGGAATATTTTCTCAGAATGCAATATTGGTTATTTTATGGGGAAATGTCAGCTTTTCTCTTATATAAAATAAATATAATAACTACTGGTTAAAATGTATAAACTTTTTGGGTGGGGTGAAAGGTGACAAGAACCAAGAGTTTTTCTAACACATTGAACATTTTTTGAAGTATGTTATATGGATATTTATAGTTGCAGAAACATAGTTCAGCAGTCATATTCATAATTTGCACAGTGGATAGAAAAAAGATAGCAATTTTAAAATGCATTTAGTAGACATGCAAAACTGTATTCCAATTTTTTAAATGCAATAATATATTAATCTACAAAGTGACTACAATAAAATAATGCCTGTAAGTGAGATAGTCCACTGAAAACCAATGTATTATAGTCTTAACACTGTTTCAATTCTGATTAGTTTGCAGGTTTTTTTTCCTTATAGAACATTGTATTGGTACTAACTAGTGTGTATTTTTTTTTTCTAACACAGACGCACGCTTCTAATCAAGAAAACCGTTGCAAAGTTTTTATCATCAAGAAAGTCGTCACGATCAAAGTCATCTTCACCATCACCTCCCCCCTCCCCTTCCTCTTTAATGAACAATATCCTGACTGACACATCAAAATCATCGGAAAGTAATCCAAAAAAATTAGCCGCATCAGAGCTGCCAGGAGGCAGCCCAAAAAAGAAACAAAGAACTGATGTCACTGATGGGAAGAGCCTAAATACTTTTGAAGATGAAGGTATATTTATTGAGAAAAGCACTGTCCAGACACTCACTTGCCAAAGAAGTGTCAGTTCAGATGCTATACATGAAGAAAGTATTGAAAGGACAGTTCTTGACAGAAGCACCGTAACAGCCGTAACAACAGCGAGCAATGGGAATGTTGTTACTACTGAGGCCAGTATGAGCTCGGAAGAAACATCTGTTTTCAGGAGAGATAGTGTGATGTCTGATAAGGATCATATTGCAAAACTTGCCAAGATGACTGAGATGTTCAAGCCAACAGGACAAGGCAAGAAGTTATCACATGCCTTTATGAGACAGATGAGTATTCAGAAAGAGGAGGAGGAGCAGACGCACCTTTGCCCCAAAGTTGAGGGACGCATTGTACAAGTGGATGACAAGGTAAAGTTGATACTGATTACCAAACAGTTATGTTTGCATAGGAGATGTGAGAAAAAATAATTTTGTTTAAGGTTTTCCCTTGTTAAAATCACTTTATTTCAGTGCCAAGGTCTCTGTTGTTTTGTTCAGTTGGTAAAAATAGAGAATAGTTTACCATATGATAAATTAAGCAGGGGTAGCCATATTGTAATGGATTTTTATAGGTAGTTAACTTAAAGTCACAGGTGCAAATAAAGATGAATAGATAACTTGAGATGAGGACATATAGCTACAAAATTTGGTTTGAAGGTAGCTTGCGTAGACATGTAGCTGGAGAGTTTGTTCAGGATCAAGGTCAAGGTCACATTAATGAAAAAGAAAAGAAAAAGATTTTCATTTGAAGACTATTTAGAATATTTTGTTATCAGTGAAATTGGTCATATAGTTTATTTCAGGCTGAGCTTAAAATGAACGTAATAGTGAAATGGGCATCTATGGAGTCAGGGAGAGAAAATGAAATATCATGTTTTCATGTAATTACCACATCTATTACGGTGGTGCAAATTAATTTTGTTTTATTTTGATTTGTCTTATTTGCAGAAACGATTAGCCTTGCTTGCAGAGAAGATCAGTGCATTTGGTCATAAAGTACAGGATGAGACTATACCAGAAAGTGCCAGCGGGGAAAATTTGGCCTCTGTAGCCAGTGGCAGTGACCTGTTTAAATCAAGTAAATGAACAAGACAGCTGTGTTTTGATTATGAGGCGGGGCCAATTTAAATACATGTATTAGAATTTAAACAATTTGAGTAACAACAGGAATACCAAACAAGTAGTCTTCAAATTTCAGGGCAAAACATACAATATTTACATTCCATACAAACAGTATTTCTAGTTCTAGTATCTCATTTAATGTATTTCCCTATGTTGTCAGAAGTCTAAAGAAATAAGAAACATTGTGGAGGATTTGTCCTCCTAATAGAGTTTTATGCTGCAGAGTTAGCTGTGTATCCAAAATCAGAGAAAGAAATACCAGTAGGAGCAATATATCATATTTGTACACTGCAGCAGACGGACCTGATGCGGACTGATTTCATAAAGCTAGCTGTGATGAAGTTTAAACTTATAATACTGTTCAAAATGACAACATTTATGAAAGCTTTTTACTCCTTACAAAGTATATTACCAAATAGGCCGAAATATTTAGTAAAGAGTGAACTTTTGAATGGTATATTACCAAAGTTACAGCCAAAATATATGAATCTGTAAAAGAGTTTTATACCTGTTAAATACTGGTGTAGTACAAAACCAGGAAACATATATTTTGCGGTAGAAGCCATGCTTTGAACCTGTCATGTGGCAACATCAAACCTTTTTTGATTATACTTGTCAAAAATTGAAAATCCATTCTATTTGTTTGGTATAATTTCATTTCTATCTGACAATGAGAGAAATGAAACAGTATAGGTTATTTCTAATGTGTGCCCCAAACATTCCTGGTGTCTTAATGTTGACCAAGTTGTTAAATGACCATTTTGAACAGTAGTATAAAATTAACAATTTGTTGAGTATTTGTAAGTTGTTGATTTACACTGGTTATTGAATGACTCATAACTTTTGATGTATAGATGTACATGTATATGTAGTATATAACACAGATTAATCTGCTTTGTGTGTTTAAATGCACATACAATAGATTCACAATCAAGGGTCTTGTTGAGTTCACAATCAACTCTCAACATCTAAGAGAATGAAAGTCAAATAGTAGGTTATTTCCCTGAAGACACAAAATCATTGCAAAATTGTAAGTTGTTACTGTTGTTACAGAGATCATTTGTTATGAAATATAAATATGCCAACTGTCTTTGTACACCATCTGTAAATGGATATTAAATTACTCACTTTTTATCGCAGTTTTTTTACAACACATAACATTCAAACTTCTAGGTAGTGATCTTTTTGCGGTCCCGATTACCTTTTTGACATAGGGACAACGTACTCAAATACAATCTCAAATACAATCAGTAATCAGTGGGCATGTTATATTGCACTCTATGTTAAAATTTTATATGTTTGTACTATGTTTGTGTCAGCATTATTTTACACAATATCCATAGTAGAGGTCTCATAATTCTTATTGTTACATGTCTATATCATAGTGTTATAGGTAAATGTAAGTCAAATGTTTGGTTTGTAATGATTTGTTTAAAGTTAATCCCAGTTCAGAAGTTACTGTAAAACAGTGCCTGTTTGTTTCTTGTTTAGCATGTTTTAAAAAACATGGATATTCTATGCACATGTATAGTTGCTAGTTTGCTATATATATAGATGTGATCTTAAAATTGAAACAGATATATTTTATTCTTGCTTTTCATAAACATAATTTATATAGAGCAGAGCATTGGTAGATAATTTGTATACATATTCCTTAATTAAGATTTAATAAACGTGTCCCTTTAATACAGGTGTTGCACATGGAGGAATGTTCTGTATTTTATTGTAAAATCATATACATGTTATTTTCCTATATATTTATAAAGGGAAAGTAGAGGATCATGTTAGAATATGCTGTTCAACACCTGATATCTAGGTGATGTAAACATTTCCCATGTACAGTTTTATTGACATGAGTACAATAGCTACAGGATTACACTACAAATGTTTTTATGTATTTTTTTATCCATATGTATATGAAAATATCCTTGAAATATAAAAAAAGAATCACGTTGTTTGCTTGACTAACTGCGCTTACTTTAACACATCGAAGAGTGTTTTCTACCAGTGGAATGATAAATCATGCAAGGTATTGAATGGTCACCCATGTACTGGTATGAGTCATATGAATGTTTACAGAGGTACATGTGTCTTATTGGAACAAGAATATATGTGTATAGACGTCTTTGAATTGGAATAGATTTTTAGAGAAATTTATTTGAAATGGATTGTATCAGTGATATCTAGCAAGTATATATAACTGGCCCTTCAATATTTCTGTGTTCAAAATTGTGTTACGCCCAAGAGCCGTAACAGTTTTTTTGCAAACAAATTTTTTCATTTACTGTTATTAAATGTTCATATACATGTTTCGATAGTATTTTTGTATGGAGAACTTATTTTAGCACATAAGTCTTGGACTAGTAAACCTCAGTACCTGTAAAAGATATATGTACTATAAAATCTGACCAACTAATATTTAAACTGTATTTTGTAATACTTAGAAGATTTTACTTTGATGCTAAGCTGTTAATATCAATAGATATGAATAAATGGTAGCAGTAGTTTTTTTTTATCTAATGTGTAGAAGTGAACTATGATCTTATATCTGATGAGCTATGTTAACTGGTAACTCTCTAAGACATATTACAAATTTATCCTTATAATACGCCCGAAGGGACGTATTATGGGAACACCCGCAGCGGGCTGCATCCACACTTTGTCCGCTCTCTTAGTCGACCATGTTTCATCTAAACTTCACTTGCTGAACATGTTTGTGGGCAAAATGTCTGGGCCAAGTTTGATAAGCAGTCAAATCGACCAAGGCACTTTTTGATTATGGCCCTTAAATTATGTAAAATTAGCCTTGTCCGCTCACTTAGTCAAACAGTTTACTAACTTTGTGAAAAAATTTGTGGGCATCATATCTAGGTCAATTTCGATAAAGCTAAATCCCCGCAGGCACTTGGATAACGGCCCTTGAATTATCCCAAATTGACCAAATTAGCCTTGCCTGCTCTCTAAGTCAAGAAGATTTCGTCCGACCTTAACTAAACTAGGTAAAAGTTCGATAACCAGTAGAATCGCCCAAGACATTTTTGGATTATGGCCCTTGAATTAGCGAAAAATAATGAAATTAGCTGTCTCAGCTCTATAGTTCAAACAGGGTCTGCTCTTTTGTACTAATAGGTTTTACAAAACCTATGAACTGCCAGATACTGAGTTATGCCCTCTTCACAGGCGTATTTTGTGACAGTTTGACACTCTTGTTGCATTTTACAAAAGTGTTGCCTCTATATAGTTAAATTTTTTAGTGGCATTGTGTACATGTGCCATCTGGTTCCTTTTCTTGCAGTTGGAGGATTCATTCATTCTTGTGTATGTAATCCTGGCTGTAGTGTGTGCTGTGTTTGATGGTGTTTAGGGATCAGTATATATATAATATCTTTATATACTATCAATAGAAGAAGGAGATGTTCCAAAGCTGTTCTTTTTTATATGCAATACATTGATCTGACCAACTGCCATAGCATTATGTTCTTCTGACAATGTATGTGTAGATAGAATTTCTTTTCAATTACAACATATCAGACATTTGATTTTGCAGCATTATTTTAATGTGTTTCAATGTGGCATTACATTTTATTATTATCTTTTTATATATTTTAATGCCCAGAATTTTTAAACTATCACATATTTATATACATGTATAAAGTGTAATTCTATTTTAATGGTTTTCTAATTAGGTAGTTTATGGACTTTTAATTAGTGATTTTATTGCCCTCTATCTTTTCAAATTTCATTAAGTAATAGCCATATATTTTCGCTCATGTACTTTTTTTATTGTGATTCTTATTTACACAGAAATATTAAAGAGATTTTCAGAGTCTGGACGTAATAGTGAGATTACACTCATTTTGATCAACCAGTGCAAAATGACCAAAAAAAAAAACATCATATCATATTCACAAAGGAAATGAAAAAGTCCAAAAATAAAAGTGATGATTACTGAGTTCAAGTTAAGTACCTGTGTACAATATCACTGGTTACTGGTATTTTCATACCTTTTAATTCTTTAACCTGTTCTGCCTAACAAAATTGCACAGGTAAAATTTCATTGCATGTTTTGGGAGCATTTACAACTTCTCCAAGATTATTTGGGATACTTTTAAGCTAGATATTATCAACTTTTACTGACATGTACAAATTATCTTAGCATTATTTTTAGCTTACCTGAGCAAATGCTCAGGGTGAGCTATTGTGATCATTCACTTTCCAGCGTCTGGTGTCTGTTAATATTTTACTTCAAATGAAATCTTCTCCAAAACCTCTTGCTGACTGTTTATGATCCATTGACAGTCCTATACAAAAGTTATATAAATCAATGACCTGGGGTAAAAATTGTGGGGATTTGATTTTTTACCTCCTGCAAAAGGTGAAAACTAGTACTAGTTCCTGACATATGTAATGTGTTGAAGTAGTTTCCCATGTTGTAGCATTGTCTCTAGCAATTAAAAAAGCTTTAAAATTCTTTCTCTGAAACCACAAGACCTAGAGCTAAGATATTTAGCATGTAGCATTGCTTAGTGGACCTCTACCAAGATTGTTCAAATCAAGACCCCTGGGTTAAAATTGACCCTGCACAAGAGGTCACTTGGTTTTACACCTGTTTATATAGGGAAAACTTTAAAATTCTTCTCCCTGAAACCACAAGGCCTAAGGCTTAGATATTTAGCATGTAGACTTCTACAGAAATTGTTTAAATCATGACACCCTGGTCAAAATTGACCCTGGGGTGGGGGCCACTTGCTTTTACATAGATTTCTGTAGGAAGTTTTTAAAAGTCTTCTTTTCTGAAACTACAAAGCCACACACTTAGATATTTGGCATGTAGCATTGCCTAGTTGACCTCTACTAAGAGTGTTCAAATCATGACTCTCGGTCAAAATTGCACTGCACATGATTTCAAATAGGCTTATATATGGAAAACTTAAAAATTCTTCTTGTCTAGTAGGCCCAAGGCATTATGCAGTGACCTCTAGCAAGACTGTTCAAATCAGGATCCCCAGGTGAAAAAAGAACCCCCTTTCTGTGATGCCACTATTGACCTTGTATTATAGCCAATAGTAGCCAGGTGAGCGATATAGGGCCACAGACTGCATAATTTATTTCAGTTTTATTTGACAATGTTTTTCATGTAATTTTTTATAATCTATATTTTTATTTGTTTAAAAACTATGACATTGTACAGTAGATTTTTTACATCACAGGCATTTAAATGGCCATAACATGCCAGTATGTATCATTAGTTTATAGCATATCTAATTAAAAATACAAATCATTGAGTTATTGTCATCACCCGAGCCTCATCTACTAGAACATTGCAGTTTGTTTAAGTTTTGTGATTTTGACCTTTTTTCTAATGAGTCTGTAATGCAAGTTGCAGAACTCTGTCTTGAAGTTTGCATGTGTAATGGCTCTTTCTGATTTTTTTTAAATATTTCAAAGTGTTCATGGTAAGGAAATGAGTATTTAAGACAAACACTGTACATATGCAGAGATGGTACACTTTCAAGTCTGGTATTCTTTAAGCTTTCCTCAAAGTTCACATTTGAGTCTTTGAGATCGGGAACTATTCCCTTGATATATAATAAGTGTACAGATATATAGAGGGTTTTCTTTGTGGATTCTGAGATTTTGATTTGTTAAAGTGTTTAAAGAATAGCCACAAAATGTCTATAAGTATTCAATTTCATAATTCCTTGAAATAAAATAAGACCGTATAGAAGAAAGCATGAATGCTCCACCTGGAAGCTTTGTATGTGTATGTGATTGTCATAATTGGCTATAAAACTCTACGGCTTTCCTTGTCTTTTAAAAATACTTAGGAGGAAGTTGGATGAAAGACTAATTTAGTTTTTCATTTAACTTTTTTTTGAAAAATACACTCACTACAAATGGTAAATTTAATATGTACCTATATTTTTTTTATAATCTTTCAATATTTTACATATTTTATTCTTTTGTTACATAGTAGTAGCTTTATTACATGATTATAGAATAAAACATTTGAAAAATGCAGTGTTGTTCTTTGATATCTGACTTATGGATTGATCGGTATGATAGATTTCAACATCAAATGTATACCAACCACCAAGCTGCACATAAAAGGGACGCTCTGCCAGATATTTAGGCAGCACAGGCTATTAAAGCAAGCTGACATAACTGCACAGTGGTATTTTGGATAAGGCCTTTAACCAATGTTCCATGCACTAGTGCTATACACAGGACATGTAAATAATGTTTTGTTCCTAAAGCCTCTTGACTAAATATTGTAAAAGCCTTGGTAAGTACAGTACAGTATAGTGCAGTCGCGGGCCTATATACAACATGTGTATATAGGTCCGTGAGTGCAGTACAGTTTCATTGTGAGTCAACAGGAAAAAAAATGACAGTGATAGTTTTCCCGGGGAGTTTTTAAACTTACTGACAGCAGTTATTTGAAGTTCCACTGGTTTATTAATAGTTAATTATTCACTCTAACAAGACTGAAATTCTAAATAAGCACTTAGTAATATTGGCAGGTAAAGTTTATAGGCATTGCACAAGCACATGACACATATACTTTTTGGACTAATATATGCCTATTACCTAATAAAATGAAGTTATTCTTAGTTTATTCGGTAATCGGCATATTATCTAACTCCAACAAGTGTCAAATTGTCACAAAAAACGCCCACCGGAGAGTCATAACTCAGTATCTGGCAGTTCATGGGTTTTGTAAAACCTATCCATCTTGTAATACTGCCTCACACCTCTCACAAGTATTATGGGCTATATGTTTCAACTATAGAGAGGACAAGGCTCATTCACCTTTTTGAAATAGAGATCTGAGAAGGCTGATTTCATCATTATTCGATAACTCAAGGGCCATAATCCAAAAGTGCCTATGGCGATTTGGCAGGGTATCGAATTTAGCCTTTACATTTAAAATTACAGCGCAGACGCCTAACCAATTACAGGCAAGGTACTTCTCACTTCTGTGAAGAATCATTAAATTCCGACACAAAAAAATGTGTTGTCATTTTCAGGGTTAACATGTAGTTTCAGCAAATGTTTGGTGTTGTAGAGAACAAAGTAGTGATGTAAGTGTAGAAATAAGAGGCCCCCAATTGGCCATTATTGCTAAACTAGATGAACTTGACTGTTCTGCGGAAGTTTTGTGAAAATCTTTTGCAATCAGAGGTCTCTGTACCCTTGGCCCACTGACCCCAAATACAGTATGAATCATCTACTCAGTAAGCCCAATCATCCTATGAAGTTTTAAGACTGTCGTTGATAATTAGACCTAAAAATCTTGAGCTGAAATGATTTTCAATGTTGGGATCAATGTGACCTTGACTTTTGAACCACTGATCTTAAAAACAAAAGGGGTCATCTACAGGTTGCATGCAACCTTCTGAGAAAGTTTCATGAAAGTCGAATGAAAATTTTATCAAAGAAAAGCTAATGGAGGTCACCATGACTTTGACCTCAAACACAGTAAAGGTCATAAATTCAGAAAGACTAATCATCTTATGAAGTCTGAAGACTGTGGGTCATATACATGTCAAGATATCGAGTGTAAACAGTTTGTACATTCAGGTCACTGTGATGTTGACCTTTGACCTACTAATCCCCTAAAAAAACCAGATCAAGTAAGATGAATTATGACCTGTAGTGTGTTATCTAGGAAAACTTTGACCCACTGACCACAAAGACAATAGGGATCATCTACAGACTGCAGACAATCTTCTCGGCAAGTAAGATGAAAGTTAAATGAAAATTGTGACCTGTAGAACGTTATCATGGAAATCTCATGGAGGACACTGAGTTTGACCTTTGAACCACTGACCTCAAAAACAATAGGGATAATCTACAGGTTGCAGACAAGCTTATGTGCAAGAGTCATGAAATTCAAATGAAAATTGCAGCCTTTAGAGTGTTACTAAGGTAAAGTTTACGGACAGACAGGCGACTTACAAACCGACCACCATTGCATAAGCTCTGCTGACTTTGTCCAGTAGAGCTGTTGTAGACAAAAATTGTCAAAATGCTTAGACCATACTAATTCTGAAATCAAGTACATCTTAGGGCCTCAGATCTGTTCTTTACCAGTTTGGACTCTCAACTCACATGGCTTATTAAGGGCACAGAGCAATATATTAAATGCAACAACAAAAGTGAAAATGGTTTGTTCATTTATTCATTATTACATGTGTTAACAATATATTACAGAGTAAGCTTTACAGATCAACTTTACACAAGACACAGGTAGGACATCAATTAGGACAACTACTCAATAAGTTAACATTTTCTCCACACCACAAACAAAATTAATGTATGTGAGATGAAGCTGCCATTATGCAATGCTTAAGGATGTCAGGAATACATCGCTGCTGTAGTGAAGGGTGCGGTCTTTGAAGACTTTGCAGAAAGATAGAAATTTCATCTCGTCAGTGCCAATTCCATCAGTTAATTGCAATTTTTGATGTAACAAAAAGGCATAAATGAATATGTTTGAAAAAGTGTATTACAAGAAGGTCATCAGGACTCTTGAGTTCACCATCAGCTGTTTGACACATTCAACACCACTCAGATTATGAAAGAATTTATCTTTTTAAAAAGGTAACTTGTATAGAGTCACTCAAGGAAATATAACCATTAGCTCTGACAAGCAGGTTATTCAAACATTTTACTCAATTTCAGAAGAGGGTCACAACAGGCCCTTAAGAAGAGGGTCACAGCAGGCCCTTAAGAACAGGTTCGCAATAGGCCCTTAAGAAGACGTTCACAACAGGCCCTTTCCTTCAGCTTCAAAACCTGTCCAATGATATTTGGGAGATAATTTAAAAACATTTTATCATATGAACGTAACAGGAAAACTAGCCAAAGCTTTCGACTTTCAAGAAAAAGATGTTCCAAGATATGACTAAATAAACTTTGTGACAACAACACCTTGTCTGAAGGTGATTATTTTAACAAATTGGTAGACAACCACAAGCTAGTTATACTTCATATCAAATTATAAAGCTGTGGGATTTGTATAAGAAGAATTTCAACCTTTTCTTAATTCTATTTCAATGTTTGGTGGCCTTTGTGTTTGGTCAACCACAAACATTTAAACAGATTGTGAGAAGCCTGGTGCCAAGCTCAATACAGAGTACTTCCTACCAAGTTTGGTGTATCATCATTCTAGCAATCTATGAGATAAACTTGTTTAAAGTAAACTGTGGATGACACAAGTCACCCTGTGATTCTTATTAAACCATAGCCACATCAATTAAATGGTAATTCAATGATTACCATAACAACTATATCCTCAGAGAGTCTTGGCCTTTGCTACTGTTAACAACTACACAGTGTGTTACTTATTGTCTGATGTTGTTTGTACACCTAGATAAAGGAGTGTTCTTTCCTAAAATGCCAGTGATCAATATGAAGCTTTACTTAATCAAACTGCAAGTTAAAATCAAGTTTAAATACTTAGTAGAGTGAGGAGTTTTCCTACTGTTTAAATTTATATTAACTTGCTTTGTAATTGATCAAGTTATTTCCACCTTCAAAGCATTCAAAGCAGATGTTGATGTGCACAATCACCATGTGATCTGACCATCTATATAGACTAAGCTATTCACCATGTCTGGTGAAAATCCATTAGGTATTGCTACAATATTTTATATATAATGAGTACATTTCATCTACATGTTTTACAAGATTGTTTTTCTATTCTTCCTTTTTAGTGAGGTTGATGCAATAATGACACAAACAAGGTCTTTCAAGTGTATACTGATTAAAAGTTTATATCTCTCCTTTTTTAACTTTTAAAAATTGCCCTGTATTTAACTTTGTATATTTCTCTTCCTCTGTGTTGATTTCCCTAACAAGACAAAAATATAAGTGATTGAAATAACCAAAAATCATGATAAAACATTTAATCATACAGAAAAAGATGTTATTTTCCACAATGTTTTTTTTTGATACATTAACATAGATCACATCTATAGGTAAAATCAATTCTTTTGGAAATACTTCCCTTAAATACATTACACAATACAGAGCAAAGAAATTTCATCACTTTTATGAATGTTATATTTTTTTCCAGTTTGTGAACACATGGAAATTGTGGAACTGTTGGATGAACCTTGCTAGGAGATGTCACCATGCCGATGCATGCTTGAGCATGTTAAATTTGTGAGACAATTGTTGAAGTTTCCAATGACTACTGTATAGCAAACATGCTCTGTAGAAGAAATTTGAATATTTGTCCATAATTAGGTTTGAAGGCAGGAAAACAAGCGAAATTTGGGGTGGGGCAAATTTTGATCCCCAAGGGCATGCTCTGAACATATTTTGTAACAGTCCACCACACAATTGGCCAAACAGCTTCTAACAAGAATATTTTTTAAATTTTACTATATATTTCTATTTAAAGCATTATTCCTCAGCCCTCAGGCAGTGCTAATTACCACAGGAGCATAGTTTGAACAATTCTGGTAGAGGACTGCCAGTTAATGCTACACAACATCTGTCTTAGCTTTGAGCTTCATGGTTTAGGGCAAGAAGATTCTTTAAGTAATTACTTTAAAAAGTCTGTATAAAACAAGTGAACCCTTGCGCGGTGCCAATTTTGCCACCCGTGACACCCTTTGAGCTAACTTGATAGGGAACCTCTGAGCAGTTTGTGCTAAGAAGATTTTGAAGTTTTATTATCCCTTTCTATGTAAAACATATGACCCCCTGGTGGAGCCAATTTTGACTCCTGGGACATCTTTGAGTAAATTTGAAAGACGACCCCCACAAAATGCCAAAAACTAAATATCTAAGCTCTGTAAGGTGTTTGAAGTTTTATAATCTGTTTCTACGTAAAACATATTAATATCCCTGGTGTGTCGAATTTTAACCCCAGGGGGCATAATTTGAACAATCCTATCAGAGGTTCACTTGCCACTGCCACACACCAAATATCCAAGTCCATTTGGAGAAGAAGATTTTAAAAGTTTTTCTTATTTTTGGCCATAGCAATCAGGAGTTCTGAATGGGATGGAATTCTTTAAACATCTTTGGTAGAAATTCATGCAAGGAACATTCCTGCTAAGTAACATTGGCAAGGAGGTTTCAAGGACGTCCTTTGAAGGAAATGTTGGACAGCGACATACTACGGATGATGTATGGTGAGTGATCCTAATGGCTCACCCCGACACTGTGTGCCAGGTGAGCTAAACAAAAGGCCCATAACGGCCACTAATGCTTTACTTGACTGACTAGACTATTCTGAGTAAGTTTTGTGAAACCCTAGGAATGTTTTTAAAAAAAACTGTTGAATCAAATCTACTCGCCCCAAAAACAGTAGAGATCAGTTGGAAACATCTTCCTAGTTAGACCAATTATCTTGTTATATACGTTTAAATGACTGTTCTTAGTAATCAGATCTTTAAACACGGAGTGGAAATGATTATCAAAGTAAGGCCTTGACTTTTGACCCAAAAACAAGAAGAAAGTTGAATGAAAATTGTGAACAGTAGGAACAACGGTGGTCACTGTGACCTTGACCTTTGATCCCAAATATAAAATGGATCATCTACACAGTAATATCAATCATCCTATGAAGTTTGAAAATTGTGGGTGCAATCAGGATATTGAGCAGAAAAGATTTCAAAGTTCAAGTCACTGTGACCTTGACCTTTGACTCACAGACCCCATAAACAATAGGGATCATCTGCATGTTTCTGAGGAAATTTCATGAAAGTCAAATAAAAATTGTGACCTGTAGAAGATTATTCAGGAAAAGTTTATGGACAAATGGATGACGGACAAACCACTATGTCATAAGCTAAGCTGGACTATGTCCAGCAGAGCTAGCAAGCAGCAAGTGGGCATTCTTCATTAATAAGGCTGAATGACCGGTGATAAAGGACAAACAATAACAATCTTTCATGTAACAAATATATCTAACAATAAACATGGTAACAAGTTTACACATGACAAATCCTTCTGTTTCTCTAGAAAGTGTATTTACATATAAAACCATTACAAATAAAAATATCCTGTTATGTGCACAATCTTCTATATTTCCGGTAACTATACATCACTGCAATGCTATATTCCAGACTATCTAAAAACTTATCTTAATATCAACATTCAGCTAGTTACTACAGAGAAATGTTCATTTCTAATGGCATCAAATTCTATGGACTAAATCAGTACTTAATGACCAAAAAATGTATTATATTTAATATCCTTATATTGAATCATGGTGAAACCATTGCTGCAAATTGTAAAATGTTTTTTCACTGCTGTCTGTCTGTTTGTTTGTTTGTTTGATCAAAAACCCTTACATAGCCCTTACACAATCTTTTCTGGCATTATCGTGACACAGGCCCTCTTCAACAATCACGGACAAATAAGTTTACCAAAAAGAGAAAATTTGACCTGTTGCAAATATACAGGCAGTATAGAACAAGAGTTGTCCCTCACAAGTGATAAATGCCCCCGAAATAGGTGTCTCAGAGTCTGTGCCCTCTCCATGTGCTCAACAGTTGTGCCATGTAATTCTGAAATCCTTCCATGCACAACAGATTTACCATGCATATAGTATTCCATTACTTTTAAGAAGTGTGACCTTGACTTTTGAGGTAGGGACATGGGTTCTTGCATGTGACACATTGTCTTGATGTGCTGAACATTAATTTTGTGCAAAGTTATTTTAAAATCAGTCAATGCATGACAAAGTTACAGTCCGGACACAAATGTATGCATATACACAGGATTCTATTACCTATAAAGTGTGACCTTGACCTTTGAGATAGGGACATTGGTCTTGCACGCGACACATCAGCTTGAAGTGTTAAACATTTGTGCCAAGTTATTTTAAAATCAATCAATGCATGACAAAGTTATTGTCGGGACACAAAATTTAATGGGTGCATAAATACAGGATTCCACTACCTTCAAACTCCAAGTGTGCATATATACAGGATTCCTTTATCTTCAAACTCTGTGACCTTGACCTTTGAGGTAAGAAAGTGGGTCTTGATGTGCTGAAAATTTGTGCCAAGTTATTTTAAAATCCTTCAATGCATAACAAAGTTAAAGCCCCAACACGAAAAAATGTAACAGTGTCCAGACAGACGGATGGACAGGCAGACAGACATTGCGATTTTAATATGCCACCCGTCGAGGGCATAAAAATGCTTACTAGTTGTAAACCTAAGGCTAAAAGAACAATGAGATCTAAAAACAGAGATCAGATATTGTCCAAAATCAAACAGATCCAGACAGCCGAACCAAGCGTTATTAAATCTTGTGAAACAAACATTATTTATCCATCAGAAATGAACATTCTCCATAGCTGGCTGACTGCTATACTCTAAGCTTTTTTATTGTCTTTCACAATACAAAAAGCACTACATGGTTATTTCATGTGACCACAACCCTGTTCAACACACAATATTTAGAAGCTCACACACATATATACATGTCAAAATCACTGGTATATACACACACGCACACACATATATTTATATTACCGTAGTACTATTTACATATATACAGGAAAGAGTCCTGCTCTTTGTATTTCAAGTAAAAACACATACAACAGTCTAACATGTACTCTGACTAACAAATATCATTATTCATCAAAATTCACGGCTGAATATTCATTCTAATACATTCATCAGTTTACATTTTCATTGTATTTGAATAATATCAGAATTTAAAACTGTTGTCATGGAATTAAAAGCAATTAAGTGCTCAGTGGAATACACTGTGTAATGGAACTGCTAAAAGGTTTATGGAAACTACATTTCAACGTAAGAAACCTTTACCACATTGAATTTCTAAAATGGTCTTGTTGATCTTTCAATCTGAACTATACCATTGTTTGTTTAAAGGGGTACAAACGGAAAACTTATTGATTAAAAGCTAACACCGAAGATGTGCAGGCTGATCATGATCTGCACTGTTCACAAAGGTAGATTCCTATGGAGGTATGAAATTCATAAGTCTGTGTTTGATGATGTGTGGGAGTATCTGTTTTCTTTAGTCTTTTAACAATATTTTATGCCAGGCAAATTTTATACATGCACTCAAAATATCAGAACATGTATATAAGGGCACCTACGTTCCTGTTTACCCGAGGTTGAATTTACCCGAAGTTGGGATTTTTGAAAAGTATTGCTGGGAGATAATTGGCACCAAATCTGAAATATTACTGTAGATTTTTATTTCACCTGAGAGAACACTTTCAATATTCAACTTATATTAGTTAGGCTTTTATAGTATTCATCTTACACAGTATTTAAGACTTCACTTGTAAAATCAAGTTTGATTGCTATTATATGAGGTCTTCTTTCAAAATTCAGTGTTAACTGCAAACGATATATATGCAGATTTAATACAAATATTTTAGCCGTTATGTCAAGTGTAGACCAAATCATCTTTTGCAGAAATATAAACAGAAGTTTTGATATTAACAGGACAATGGTAAAGTTCTGTCACAATCAAAATATGGGTTGACCAAACAGACAAGAGGACACATCCCAATACCTCACCACTGTAAGGGCTCTCCATATATTTAGAATGCTGTTCTTCATCTAAGCATACTAACATAACATAGAACAAGAAAAATACTTCACAAATGAAAATAAAACATAATAAAATACACCAGTCACAGTATTTTTAAAAGGTAGAACAAATAAAAAAAAATAGAGATTTTGGCACAGAAAAACTTTCAATACCTGATGTAAATACTAATACGAGTGAAATAATATTTAAGATAATAGCTTGCAAGCAATGTGAACTTCTAAGTAACATCTACTGTATAAAAATGTCCACCTACTACTGCAATTAAAGCTTTCTAATTAAAGAATGAACAGCAGAGTATCTGTCAAACAGTTGTCACAAAACTTTGAGATAATATTAGTCTGTGACGGCTAAACTAATCAAGTTCACACCATCTTATTAAAACTCTTCTTTTTGAGTTAACCAAAGAAATATTACTGCGATGGAACAACTTATCTCTGAATCCAGTCTCAACTACCTGGTTTTTGATTGGTCAAATTTTCAAATAACTTCTCTTTCAACCAATCACAAACCACAAACCTGAGAATGGTCTTGAGAGTCAAGTTTTTAAACCGAAAGCTCCAGTTGGAGACCTTTCCTTTGTTCTTGATGTACTAGTTAAAATAGTGTACTGTACTTTTGTTTCTAGATAATGAAAGCATTAAACAAAGCATTCCTGAGCATTCACAGCAAGTTAGTAGTAACTCTGTATTTATATCAGTTACAAATTTACTGCATTGAATCCTCAATTTAAGTAATACAACATAAATTTATTGCACAAGACAAGAACAGAATCATGGGGAACAACTCTTCAACAACTCAAGTTGTTTCAAGGGACACAACTTGCATGTTGCAAGAGTTGGGAAAATGACAAAAGATGCTTTTACAGTGACAGATGAGTAATCTCTTTTCACAGCCCTATACAACAATGAATGTTTGGCATTATAAAATAATGAAGGTAACATAGTTTCTGTGCAAAAGAAAAAAGAAATGAGCATGTAAACTGTTGAATAAATCAAGCAGGCCTCAGCATTTAAAGAACATCACAACAATTTTTGTTTAGCCCTATATTAGTACTATTGTTTTTGGAAAGGCAATTTTAATCAGGTTGAAAACACTTGTGACCTGCGCGATTTGCTTATTATCTATAATAGTGATTTATGTTTATATAAACTATTTTTATCAGTGCTTAAGGTGCAAATTTATCTTTCATCTTAAAAATCTTAAGTAAACAGTTTAATCTTATATATAAACATGGTCTAAATATAACTATGTGATTATATTCCCTGTCGATAAAAGTTTAACAAAACTTAATTAAGAATTCTGAATACTATGCTGGGTTAGTCTTTATAAAATGGTCTTCTTTTTCCTACAGTTAACTGTAAAAGTGACATTCATCATTTTTTACCAAACAGGACACAGAAACTTGCAAAAATAAAAATACCAAGCACAGATAATAACATCTGTTTGTCACACAAGGGTATGTTTTCTATATAAAACACATTTCTGCCACCTAGCTGTGACCTAGAAATGTCATTCAAAAGAAGAAGAAAAAATGTCAATGTACTTTTTTAAGGGTAAACATTTGGAACTAAATGTACTGTACCTCTGAATATTTTTTCATCCTCTGCAAGGAGGTTCAACTCTACAACTTGGTCTAACTCATCTTTTGAAACAGGTCATATAATATCTGGCTATTGATTAGCCAGTTTGAAACTGACAGTACTTGTAGCCAATCAGCTGCAAAGCTGATCTAACTTGTAGCCAATAAGAGAGAAATCTTATCATGGAAAATTTTGTAACATTAGCATTGACAGGTGGGTAGCTGCATAAAAAGGTAAAAATAACAAACTAAAATTGAAACAATAGCTGTCCAGTCTGAATCTGCCTTCTCCTCTGGCACTTATACTGATTTGAAATACACTGACAGTTTAGTTGTATCTGTTACATAGTAAACATTTCATAAACCCAGGAAAACACTGCAAATTCTATGTCTAACAACATTTCTGAGAATCCAGTCTTACATCTCTGGTTTCTGATTGGTTATAAGTATGCTTAAATTCATAAGCGACCAATCAGAAGTCAGAAGAGTACAGTCTCATCAATTAAAGTAAGCTAAGTAAAGGTGAATATGGCAATTGTAAAGTTTTAAAATAGCTCTAAAATTTCTGTAAGTCTTAATTTAAGCCCTATGAAAGGTATCTAAAATATTGAATTAACAAATCTTTGTGTACCATTTTTAAGAAACAAAATTGTAAAATATAAAAATCTGTTTCTATTTTTGTTTTCTAAGTTTCTAGAATTAAACTATTTATAATGAGTTATGTGATAGATACCTTTACATCTTATAATGATATAAATAAAAATGCTGAATAAATATACACCTGGAGCACGAACAGTTTGATTATAATGACCAACTATCAATGCTTTTATACTCTATGTCATGTTTTGAATCTAGGTAACAGTGGATAGTTGCTTAAACTTTAGTTGTCTAAATTCAACATTAATGCTAAAAAATTTGTTGATATTTACTGTAAATATGTATACATTTGTTGGAAAGATTCTTAAAATTTGTGGTGTAGAGGTTAATGTGTATGCCCCTCATCCCGGATGTTGCGGGTTCAAGCCCTACTGGGGTCAAGACCACACCTCCTCATATGACACCAGTACTGGTTTTTCCAAGAGTGACTTGATAAGCTACAAGCTTTCTTCACAATCGAGCTAAACAAATTAGTATTAACTACACTAAAAGTTCCTTGTTACAAGGAAGTGACATAAGAAACATGACAAGTTTTAAAAAAATATGGACAGCCAAAACTTTACAACTTACAGATTGTTCACTGCATCAGGGAAACATGTCCTAACCTTGGCATGTGTTACAGCATGGTTCTTTTTACCTATTTACCACACAAAATGGTGCTAAAACATAAACAAATTAATTTCATTTCTAGAACACATTGAACAGTAAAGTAAGTTTCCAAAAGTTTTTCAGTAAGGGAGATTACCTCTAGCTAAGTGGTCTATTCAAAAGTTGTTTAACTGAGTGGTAAATTACTCTATTTTATGCACTGCTTCCTGCTTGATAAGGTTGTTTCTTGTTAAAAACTTTTAGATTATACTTATTTACTTAAGCTCTATAGTGAAGATAGCTTCAAGCTATCTGAGTAACTCAAGTCCACTTCCTGGAAAAACCAGTACTGGTGTCATATGAGGAGGTACAGTCGGGATCCCAACGAGGCTCGAACCTGCAACCTCTGTCATGAATGCAGACCTTTCCAAAATTGTATAGCCATATGTACTATAATATACCTATCTACTCCAGCTTTTAATTAGACGATGAGTAACAATACATGGATTGTGTATTTCACCAGTATAATGCAATTACGAATCATAGCCTTTATATGCCAAATAAAAGCTATGACCTTTGCCCAAATGGTCATTCTGCATGCAGCTGCAACTGCTCTCAATGAATTTTGTTCATTTATAACTAATATTTGCAAACACTATCCACTGACATTAAATTATGCTAGAATCAAACTAAAGAGCAGCACTTTGTCTCCACTTTCAGTTGTGAATTTTGTTTGCAACTCTGTTGTTTACAACACATGTTACTGTTAATATCTATTTTCATCTGGAGTGGACTGCTCAACTTCTTCCCAGCATTTGTATCACAGTTTGGTGAACATTTAGCTATGATCAGTTTCTTTATATCAGTTTTTGAGTCTCCGTTTAAAGAGCTAAAATCACTAACATCAGAAGCATGTTTTCTATTTCTTGTTCTGTTTTCCTGATTTAATTTTTCTATAAGTGTTTGCCGAAGTTTTTTAATCTCAGAGATGCCTTCATCATTCTCATTGTCAGCATTGTCCTCTGCATCACTGTCAGATACAGTTTCATCTCGTTCTATAACATACTTTAAACTACTTCTGCTACCACCTATACTTCTGTTAGACATACCTGAACTTACACTAAGTTCACTAGAATGTTCGTTTTCAACTAATTCCCCACCAAGTTTAAAATCAAGATGGTTGTGCTTGCCTTTGCTATGGTGATGGCGGCCACTTCTTGGACTACCACCTTTTCCATCTTTCTTTCCACCACCTCCACCTTTGTCATGCCCATCTTTACTAGGTCCACCACCACCTTCTCCGCCTCCTCCAAGCCCTTTCCCAAACCCACCACCCCCATGACCACTTGGGCCACCATCTGTGTCACTAGAATGATCACTACTATCCCGCCGATGAATAAACTTATGCTTGAGTTTATCTTTTCGCGATCTTCCCTCGGTATCATCAGTATCACTAGCGTCAGAACTACTACAACTAGTCCCCCTTGAACCAGTTCCTTTACGCCTCCGACGCGCTTCATACTTTCTGATCACTTCTGGTGAAGCGAGACTATTTCTTTTTGTTAGCAACCGAGATGCGTTCAAATTTGGCGCGACAAAATCGTCATCTTCTTCCGACTCATTTTCTTCACAGATCTGATTTAACAGCTGTGGAGAACTGGCAACACTGAGTAATGGTCTCTTCACGAACACCTGCTGTTGCTCCGCCTCTTGTGCTGGTGATGCGTTATTACTACGATCATCATCAATGTCTAAATTTTCTGCCGATTTTGAGGATCGAATCTTTTCGGTGTAAGATTCAATCTCTAGATCCTCATCTTCACTCTTACCGTCATCCTCGTCGACACTTTCCTCCTGAATAAGGCTACATTTACGCGTAACTGGACTGTCTCGTAAGGAGGTTGATGGTGTTGGATGTATACCTTGGGGTGACAGGAGAGACATTACGAGCCCTTTCTGTTTAGGAGGGTGTTTCTTTTCATCTGCTGACTCAGCATCTTTACTTTGAATACTGAAAATATATACAAGAAAACTTTACATCTCTGTATTTATGTAGGACAAATATGAATACAAGTTAATGATAATTGAACCTATCCACTGAACATAAATGTAATTTCAGTTACTGCAGCAAAGTTATTTCTGGGCTCAATATGAACCCAAAACAATTTTTAGACAGTTATCATTCATGATATGATAGCCTGGCAATCAGACGAAACTCTGCTCGATGGTTTATGAGTTATTCTTGCATACCAGATGGGGATATCTGCAGTTTTTACCAGTGCTGGAAAATCTCATCTTACACCCCCCCGTGTAAGACGACTTACGTGCTTACTTGTGACGTAACGTTATAAACAATGTGACGCCACGTTATAAAAATGTGGCGCCACTTTCCCATGCATAACATCTAAAGAATGTTTGTTTTTATATCAAAATGCATCATTTCGGTAAGTTTGTTTTTAAATATCTATTTCAAAGTGCAAGACGGTATGCAGAGAAAAGTTTCTTCCATGAGATACTTGGTTCAGATGGAATATCCGTCACTTGGGAAACTGTTTACGGGAACTCGGCGAGCCTCGTTCCCGCCAAAACAGTTACCCTCAGTGACGGATATTTCCATCTGAACCTCGTGCTCATATAAGAAACTAATAATCTGATCTATCAAAGTTATAAATTCTGTAATAGGCTAAAGATAAATTGATTTCTTCCTGAAAGTAAAATTCTTGTAAATAAGGGGTACTGTATCATCATAACCAAATTGACAAAGATGTTACAATAATACACTAATCAAAATTCTTTCAAACAACAATGAACTGTAATCAATATCATTACTAGTAAGTTATACTGTGTTGCCTTAAAATTTCTTCTAAAAATTGCATCAATGAATGACTCTAAACTGCTTAAAGTCAAATCAATGAAAGTAGCACACGTTGTGTATGTCTTGGACACACAACACCCGGTCTGAGATCCTCTGTATGATTCAGTTTGCCAGTTGCAATCCATTATAACAGACAAATCACAAGACAACTAAGATTAAGTGAGTAGATGCATGACTGAAACATATTCAAAGAAAATTTGTTTCATGCTTTCGTATTAGAAAAAGAGGTAAAATGTCACGCAGCAAAACAACACAATTTCACACATAACTAGAGCTATCATTAAGGATGAATACCCCCATTTCACTGTCTTCATAGGTCTGACAATCTACTTGAAATAAGTAAAAGTAACAGAAGGGATAATTCGAGTCTATCAGGCAGGCTCTTTCCGGCAATGTCCTTGATCACATTTTGAACATACTGTGACATTGAACACACAGGCAGTGACAAGTTAGCTAGACAAGAAATGTAACACTGTGTTTAACACCGGACAGGATTGGATATCATGTAACAACTGGCGTGATTCCTATATAGCCCCAACATCACAAAGTGAAGTAAGAGTTTAAATAACATATATATGTGCTTTATACAAAAAGATTGACACAGATTATATCAATACAACAAAACCAATGCAAAGGTATGTGCAGATCAATAAATATTTTCAATGCCCACATGTTTCACTATGACTAAGCCTTGTATTTGTAGAATAACCAGAAGCTATATCCATTCTAAAACAATAATCTACCACAGCCCAAGCATTAAAAACATTTACAGCTGCACATTCTGTGCATTCTTAAAGTAAGACTTCTAATATCAAAGCAAACTCTCAAGCTAATCACGCAATTTAAACCCTACACACTGGCACATTGTAAGGCTTTTTACAGCTTTCAAATGGCAGTAACTGAACTTTATACAAGATCATCTAATTACAGTCCAGGTTTGTTGCTATTCCAATGCAGAATATTTGATTTGAATGAATAAAAGATGTTCGGAAAAAAAGCAAGTATTTTGTGTAGGTGTTTCTTCACACTCCTATACAGTCCTGTATTCTTAATTAATAACATTGAATGAAAAGTAGTTCTGCAAATTCAGTGGTCTTTCAGGTATCACAGACACTGTATCTCTGTTCACTAAAGCTATTATGTGAGGAAGTTGTAAATGACCTGCAGTTGGCACTGGTAAGGGAACAAGGAATAGCACTTGGGTTAACTGTCAGCTCTACTGGTTCATCAGAACACAGAATAATGATACAAAAGCAATTTTTGCTGGGTAATTTAAGATACATGTATATTTTAAACAAGAGAGCCAAGATGGCCCCATATCACTCACTTGAGTACTACTTATGACCCAATGTCACCGAAATTCAGCCTTAAAATATATTTCATAAACACAAACATTCTTTTTGATCATGACAAGACAAACATTCTGACCAATTAACATGATGATTGGCTATAAAATGTGACTACTAAAGTATTTGCAAGGTTTTTCTTAGACTGACCTGGTGAGCTTGTTTTTAATCCCAAGTGACTCACATTCAATCTTGACCTAACCAACTTGACACTCTGACCAAATTCATGACAACTGGGTATTTAATGTGGTCTTCTTAGTGTTAACAAGTTTTTAACTTAATCTGTTTTAGTGACCTAGTTTTTGACCCCCATGTGACCCAGATTCAAACCTGACATAGAAATCATTGGAAAAACCATTCTGACCATTTTTTATGAAGGCTTGTAAATAAATGTGGCCTCTAGAGTGTTAACAAGGTTTTTCTTTGATTTGATTATGTAACCTAGTGTTTAAGCCAAGCTGACTAAGGTTCAGACTTGCCCCCAAAATCATTGACACAAACATTCTGACCAATTTTTTATCGTGATTGGTTAATAAATATGAGTGTTAACTAGGTTTTTCTTTGATTTGACTGTGTGACCTAGTTTTTGACCCCATATTTGAACTTGACCTAGAAATCATTGATATAAACAATCTGATAAATATTCATGAAGATTGGATGTAAAATTTGACCTCTAGACTGTTAACAAGGCAAGTATGAACAGACAGACAGAATTGACAGACATCAGGTGATCACAATAGGTCACCTGAGCTTCAGGTGAGCTTAAAAAGAGCAAAAAGGTTTTGCAAAACAAGGACATATATATATATATATATACAAGAGCTGTCACATGACAGCACGCTCGACTATTCGAAAGGTTGTTGGTAAAATGGGTTTTTTGTCAAAGAACAGGAGTATTGTGTAATTGTCTGTAAGAATTAAGGTCAAAGATATAAAACTTGTTCAAAGACCTTTGTAAATGTACATTACATTCAAAGCCTTACTCTGGATTCTGTAAGCCAAGTGGAGGGAGGAGGGGATAATTT
This sequence comes from Saxidomus purpurata, assembly GCA_022818135.1. Lineage (NCBI taxonomy): Eukaryota > Metazoa > Mollusca > Bivalvia > Venerida > Veneridae > Saxidomus > Saxidomus purpurata. The sequence goes on along the minus strand of JAFMSR010000012.1, from coordinate 37,114,452 downwards.
CAAAGAAATACATAACCTTGTAAATTTGATCATGAATAACTCTGTAACTTTTCAAAATTGAAATGTATAGAATAAAAAGCATGACCGCTGCATGCTGCATAATTATTATATGATATTTCAAAAGAAAGCCATTTGAGTATTTCCATGTTAGTCTGGTAAAAACTGTGACAAAATTCTAAGTTAAAAGGGGCATAAATGTCAAAAATTAAAAACATTGGTGAAGATGTTGACAGTAAACATACATTTTAAGTCCATAAAAAAAAATCGAAGTTAAAAAGGGGCATAAATCTGTCAAAAATCAAAACAGAGTTATGGGGATTGTTTCCTCAGATGTAGATGTTGATGGTAGACACATACTTTGAGTTTCAAGTCAATACCTTTGATAGTATTCAAAACATTTGACTTTATAAAATCTTTTACCAAATATTCTAAGTTAAAAAGGGCCATAAATCTGTCAAAAGTCAAAACAGAGTTATGGGGATTGTTTCCTCAGGTGTAGATGTTGATTGTAGACACATACTTTGAGTTTCAAGTCAATACCTTTGATAGTATTCAAGATATTTGAATTTATAAAAATCTTTAACAAAAAAATCTACGTTAAAAAGGGGCATAAATCTGTCAAAAATCAAAACAGAGTTATGGGGATTGTTTCCTCAGGTGTAGATGTTGATGGTAAACAAACAGTTTGAGTTTCAAGTCAATACCTTTGATAGTATTCAGGATATTTGACTTTATTAAAAACTTTAACCAAAAATTCTAAGTTAAAAGGGCCATAAATCTGTCAAAAATCAAAACAGAGTTATGAGGATTGTTTCCTCAGGTGTAGATGTTGATGGTAAACAAACAGTTTGAGTTTCAAGTCAATACCTTTGATAGTATTCAGGATATTTGACTTTATTAAAAACTTTAACCAAAAATTCTAAGTTAAAAGGGCCATAAATCTGTCAAAAATCAAAACAGAGTTATGGGGATTGTTTCCTCAGGTGTAGATGTTGATGGTAAACAAACAGTTTGAGTTTCAAGTCAATACCTTTGATAGTATTCAGGATATTTGACTCTATTAAAAACTTTAACCAAAAATTCTAAGTTAAAAAGGGCCATAAATCTGTCAAAAATCAAAACAGAGTTATGGGGATTGTTTCCTCAGGTGTAGATGTTGATGGTAAAGATATATTTTGAGTTTCAAGTCAATACCTTTGATAGTATTCAAGATATTTGACTTTATTAAAAACTTTAACCAACGCAGACGCCGACGCCGACGCCGGGGCGAGTGCAATAGTCTCCTTATTCTTCGAATAGTCGAGCTAAAAACCTGGCATAACAGAAAATCATGCACTCTATTTAAACTCAAAATCTAGATCTAGGCTGTTATTAAAACAAAGGCGGACATTTCGGAAAATGGGTAAGGGTAAATTTACATTATGACAGGTATTCAAAGCACTTTTTTCCAAACAAGCCAAACTGCTTATACAAGTAAATGCAAACCAATTGGACTAAAAAAGATACCAGAATTAAAGAGGAAGACTTCTGAAATAAAGGTAAATGGGAATAATTATAACTAGTAATCAAAGCATTGCGTTTATAACAAACTAAGCCAAACTGCAAATGCATGTAAATGCAAACTTGTCATTCGGTTAATAGCATTGCAATTCACTGCATGAATATAAAGCTGCAGTAAGTATAAAAATTCAAAGCAAAGGGAAAATACTTGTTAATAAAATAATAAATCATGCTTGTTTATAGACAGACAACTCTACCAACCATACACTAGTACAGCAAAGGTAGGGTAAATTGATCAATTACCACTCGCAGGTGTTAGCTGGGAGCTCAAGATTGGACAAGGTCACTATCCCTCGTTGCTTCGCTCTTCAATATGAAAACAAATATTTTGATTAGTTCACGAAAGACAGTACTGTTCATTCAGGATAATTAGATGGTGACGCAGCAGAAAAAAACAAATTATTTGGTGAATGTCAGATGGATAATATAATATTAAATCTTTCTTTTCTTACATGCAATGATCTACCTATCCATGCAATGGCTGTTAACTTTCTGTGTACACAATAGATCTTTTACGTCACTGTCATATTATCCTAAACTAACTGTAGATTCTTTTAAGATGGCTACTCAAAAACTAAGAAATACATAGATATAAAATATCTGTAAAAGAAAAAGATGTTAGTGGTAAAGTGAAACAACAATTCTTGTACATGTACATCTATAGACATGGTGTAACAGTACATACATGACTATTGTATACCTCAAGCATCCTCCTTACGTGACTGTAAACAGCAAGAAATAACTGTAAAAATTATCACAGCTGAGTCATTACACAATGACATTGTCATTGTCTGCACCTTTCTGCACTTTATTTTTTTTAAATCTGTGTTGAATTGAAGTTGTGTCAATAAAAGTTTTACAATTACAAAAAATTCAGTAGACAATCATGGTCAGGTCTTTGATGCAAATGTCTATCACTTTATTCCAACCTATCTGTGTAAGATGTCTTGATTTGGTTACAAATAGAAATAGTTTTAAATATACAGACATTAGCAAATTTACTACTGTTCCCCTTGCAGGCTTTCATTTTGAACATGCACATCTTCCTACAAATGCAAGTCAAATCTATGGGTACATTACACATACTAAGTATTAAACAGTATTATTCTAATTATGTGATGACCCTTATATCACCTGTGATTTCTTCAGTAACGATATGAACATACTGAGGGTTCCCTCTGTCACTTGTTGCGATAAAAACTCATGATTTTTTTACATTTGGCTACAAACTACTTCTGTGATGTAAAGTTTCCTATCTTCAAGCAAAACAATAATACCACAACTGCTTATAATATTATTTTTCTGGATTAGAATATTAATCAATTGAGACAATATAAGTAAGGAATAATGTAAAGTTGCCTTTAAAACAACTGTACAAGTGTTCTAAAAACAGCTTTTACTACCGTATAATGATTCACAAGCATTTCTTGTCACATCAGCAAGAATTCATTTGACTTTTAGAACGATAAGAAAGCATTAGTATTCCTTGAAATACCAATACAAATCCTTATATGGAATAACAGCTGAAAACTTTACATTTTCTTGCCCATGTTTAGGCACCATTTTATGGAACATTTCTTCACACAGATGACAACTAATCAATCAAGTTATTTCCCGGAAAACGTCAGGTGACGTCAAGCACGAACAATTCAGTTAGAATAGAACAAAACAAGATAAATGGCATGCAAAACAGAAGCTTGAGTAATTTAGGTAATAATGTGGTTTATCAAAATAAACTGAAGAAATCTGAGAACAAGATGCTGATTAAAATATGATCCATAGACAGTTAACATACTGTAGCCATAGATCTATGGCTATCTTAAATGTTCTTTTTAAAGATGAAATAAAATCTACTTTTAGAATCTTGTGAGCAAATATTTACAATAAAATGTCTATTAATGTACGACTGAGATGGCTTGATGTTTCAGACATACTGGTATATAATGACTTTAATCAAGCAAATGGCAAAAAATTCAAACCATGCAGTAATAGACAGAACATTCCTCTGACCAAGCACTATGAACAACTACTGAGTAGGAAACATTTGAGGTATGTTTTCTTTGACTGAAATATGATGACCTTGACCGGACTGTATGCATGGAGGACAAGCACAACTATGTTTTTGCCAATATTTCAATGAAATCCTACCATACAGCCAGGAGAGAGGATGGAACACTGATGCCACACAACCTGTTAGAACTCGAGAAAACACTAACTAAATGTATCTAATTAATATATAAGTGGTAAGAAAATAAGCCTCCCTAGTATTGTAAAATTAATGGGTTCTAAATACAGAAAATATACATTCATTAAATTTTCATTCTTGCATGTCTATAAATATAAAGAATGTAAGTCAATCTCAGATATATGTATTTGTCGTTTTAACAGATCTGGAAAACATAATGTTATCATGTTTCCACATTTACATTTCAGAAACAGTTTCCCTACATAAAAATTATGTAAAACGATACAAAATGTAATACTATAGTCATTCTGTTTTTCTACAGGTGTCATAAATCATTCTACACCAGGAAATCAAGCCTTTATTTCATTTTTGCCTGATATAAATTAGACATGTAATGTAGTTACTGTATAATATATCCTTGAAATCAGCAATCTCATGCATATCTTGCTTTAATATCTACCCCAAAACATCCTTTTTCATTCAAATTCTGTATAACTATATTGCCACGGCACCGTCAATTTAAACTTTCTTTTTCTTACTCGAAATAAAGTATAATGGCAAATGATAAGAACAACATATTCACCATACATGACATAAAATATATAACTAAGTTATAGCATTTTGCCATTGAGTGAATGACTTATCACATGATACATCATTGTAAGAACAATGTCTATATATAGCACTTCCTCAAATGAGCAGACAGATGAAAAGAAGTTGGCAACTTACTGATATTTTGAATAGCATTTGCATGAAGAACATAACTGACTGACAGGCCTAACAAATATAAGCTGTTGAGAAACCTAATTGTTGTCCTTCATATGGTCTTGTTGTTACGGAAACGGAAACGTTGTAACAAGTTTGCTTAAGTCATTTACATATAGAGCAGAAATAAGGAAATTGTTATGGAAATTGTCTCTCGACTGCGGCATAAACCTTTGTCAACACGCCTCCGCAATGAGGTTATTGTCGTCTGGAGTAAATACCGTTAGGCTCAGGAACTGATGAGACAATGGGTAAATATTCTACGATTCCTTAAAGATCTACTGTATAGAAAAGGGGAGCATTGTTTTTTTTCTATAGAAATATATTCACAGCTTCATGAGATGAAGAATAAACAATTCACTATACCTCTAACACTTAAACTTATCATCAACTCACAGTATATTGCAATAGAAAGAGCCATATATATCTGCTAGGTTAAAAAAGAAGTGAAAAAACTTCCTGTTAATGATCAGCTTCAAAATGTAATGTTAATGCATGTGGGCAATTAGTCTACCCAATGGCTGTAATCATGTTTAAGGGTCAGGGTTAGGTTTTCAAGTTTTCCTATCTTTTTTTATGATGCATGATAAAAATAGTTTTGTACTTTGAACAAATGTATGTGATTAGAACTGCTGCAAGACAATGATTATATCATCAAAACTGCAGATGTTAAATATATATTACATACATACAAAGTTTTATATTAATGCAAATGTGTACATCTGTTAATTCTGTGACAAAATGTTATTTTTGTACATGCAAACTTTTCATGTTAGTACTAGGAGATCTTAGTTCGAACCATGACAAGCTGCAGGCATAAATCCTTCAATCAGGACTTTTTGTGTTAACTCATTCTCAATACACTTGGCTTCTTTCTTCCACAAAAACACAGAACATTCCAACAGTTTGTAACGTTTCCATGCATCAGTTATCCTGTCCAATCTACAACTAAAGGTTCAAAACTCAACAAGGCAGCATGTCAGTGGTACCTGTTTTTCTTCTTGGCAAACCCTGGAAGCCGCCATCCAGTTTTCCTGTGAGAGCTTCCGTTCCCAGACAAGGCTGCGATCTTCTGTTCAAAGTACGAGCTGAGAATGGCTATTCTCGAGAAAGCTCTCGTCTTCTTCTGTTTCTGTCGTGACGGCTCTCGAATTTCAGGAACGCTCTTCGTCATCGGGAAAACAGGTCTAACACTGTGTGGGATTGCTAAGGCAGGACTGGAAGGTGCAGTTTTGACTGGGGTTCGGTTGCGAGCTCTGCGATCTAAGGTCTGGCTGTCAGTCAGTGTTAAGAAATAGTCGCTCTTAGAGTCAGTTTCACCAGACTCAGTTGGACTTTCTGGTATAACCAGCTGACTTATTGGCGCCGTCTTCGTCTTCTTGATCTCTCTCTTCCTTCTTTAAAAATTAGAAAGACAACCTTGACTTAATATATGAGAGACCTACACACTACAGGCTACAGTTGTGACTTATAACTACTGGTAAACCATACTTATGTTTATCTTCAAATAGACACCTGACCTTAAGTATAAATAGACATTTACTTTTTCACCTGAATAAATTTTCAACCTCAGTATGAAATGTCATACAGTACTAATTCATTCACAAAATTATGTATATCAAGTTAATTCAATATTTCACAAAATTATAATTTGTAAAGGTTAAACACATGTTTTGAAAAAAATGTTTTTTTTCCATAGGATTATCTTGTTAAGGATATATATATATCAGATGCAAATCAGTGTTATATCCGATTCATATGTCATTCAAAACAGTTGACACTGAACACTAAGCTTGGCATGCAGCCTTTATACATACTAATAATGCATATAAAGTACAGTATTATACACTGTTATTTTGAACATGTCAAAAAAACTCATCTGTACTTGATCCTGATATGGTCACCTTGATTAGGCACCCGTCTGAATTAGTAAACAAGTTTTAAACTCATCAATAAGAACAATAATTTTAATAGTCCAGGTAAGAAATGAGTACACTGGTAGCTTGTCATCCACAATTCTCACATACAGGTGAAAATAAGTAATCACAACACCACCTACAACCACTTTCTTCTATCAATATCAAATAAATTTTCATAAATAAACGGTTACTTCCCTTTCACAAATATTTCTAGGAAACGTGGATTAAAAAATTATGAAAATGTATTATTCTTTGTTTCCTGGAAACATAAATATGGGAAAAGATTCTTTCTTTTACCAGGAAATTGACTGAATTTCATCACTAAAACATGTGCTGATAAAACAATTTGACTTGCTCTTTTGCATGCTATTGTATGACATTACCTTTTCAGATTCATTAGAGAGCTAAACAGCTGTCAGGTTAGGATCCTGATAACTGTTTCAGATTGAAATCTGTTGCCAGTATTTAACACACGAAACCTGAAACTGAGGTGAGGATCATTCCTTTACAACTAAAAAAGTTACAGTGTCAATATTGCCATGTAATTACTATTACAAAAGGGAGAAAGTAAGGGTATTAGCCGTTTGTCTTACAAAGCAGTGGGTTAAAGTCCCACAACAATTCATGGCAACACCTAATAAGACAGCACAACTGATTGTTTTCCAGGAATATTCTATAAGTAAAGTACATGTAACTTTGCACAGACTCAGCTATCAATTATGTTCATTCACTGACCACTGGTCACATGACCTTTCTCAAACCATTTGCATTATATCACATAAGCTAAGTTGAAAGCAATATGGACATAGCAAAATTTATAGACAAGCAAGTTGTACAGAACAAATAGATTACAAGAAGTTTCAATATGTACTTTTACCAAATCTGGTGAAACAATTATCAACTCTTACAAACAATGCCAGTGGAAAAAAGATTGACAGGTTTCTTTAATTTCTTTCATAAAACATCAGGGTATCCTGAACTAATGTTGAGACCGACTTCCAGACAAAAGGCAATATATCAGTGATTTCTCACAGCAAAACCTTCCATCATTGTTCTGGCAAAATATAACAAGTTATGATATATTAGTTACATTTGCCACTGAAGGAATCGTAATCATCATACTGATCAATATCACATAATACAGCTGGGTTTTAAAGCTGATACTGTTAACGCTTTAACTAATATCTTTCCCATATTGCAATTTCATTTTTTCCCTGAAATTAAACTCCATCATCTATTTATATTCAATTTACAACCACCAGTTCATGTAACTATAACAGAAGTTATATCTCCAGACAATATAAACTGGAAAGAAGTTTTAATAACTGTTTCATAACTTTACAGAAAGACTATAAACTTTGTATGGGTCTAGCTGGTCATTATACTGAGAAGAAATATGTTTTCAAAAAGAGGTTGAAACAGGTGAATGAAAAAGGAAAAGTGCTGGAGCTAAGAAACAGGGTTGGAGGCACCAAGTAGAACAAGGTGATGGACAGATTATCAGGTTGACCTTTTTCTTGCCAGTAGCCACTTTGAGCCTTGAAAAGAAGCTATTTGTGGCAAAGACTCAAATATGATAGCCAAAAACCACTGTGGCATCAAAAATAGATATAGTCATCATGATTGTCTGTTATTAATAAGAATTATCACACTTGAAGACATCTCAATAAGCATATCTTAAAATGTTTAATACTGTGTCAATCAGTAGAACAAAGACTATAAATTGTTCATCAATTAAGATTATTGTTTATGCTTTATTTTAGGTGTGTCTTATACAGCCTTGGGACCTTTACTTCAGCAGTAAAAGCAGAATCTAAAACTGGAAAACAAAATTAACAATGCTATAACAGTTGTTTAATTTCCATAAAAATCAAATTTTATGTTTTGCTCATGTCATTTTCTAGTGAAATTCAGTAAATGTAAAAAAATCTTGAATAAAGCGTAACTTAAGGAAACCTCAACTACATACTGAATTTCATTCTTTTTCACAGTTTCTATCAGGCACAGATGCAAACAAAATTTATTCTTCCAATCTTTCATCAAATTAAATGAATATATTGCATGAGAAACTCCTCTTCCCTCTGTATCTAAGTAGGACACAATCATAAAGTCTTAGGAAGCAACAGGCATATAGAAGGTATTGTGATTGTATGTTACAGTACAATTAATCAGTATATACATGAACTCCCTTGAATTCCAGCTCTATTATTCAAAGTACACTGTCACAAAACAACTATGACAAAAGTTTCATGAACCTGAGGGGATGAATAGACCAAAGGTTAGTAGACAAATCTTGTTTTCACTACACTAGTGATTCAAAGAAAGGTTACAGGTTTGACAAAATCACCAATGTGGATATTTTTATGCATAAAACAACTGGCACAAACAGGTCCAAAGTGTTTACAACCATAAATAATTGCTACTTGGTGTTACTTTGATTACATTTCCTAAAAAATAATAAAACATCTTCTTGTTTTCAAAATCTTTGATGTTAGTTGTTCAATTTCAGTCATAAACAGGGAATACCGCAAATGTATTCAGCATTTATTACACTTTTATATGCAATAAGAATATATAACTGTCATAAGGTTTATGTTGACATACATTTCATGAAGTTTTACTATGTCTCTTGTCTAACTGACGGAAAGCATCTCCTGTGCTTATCTTTTTTTTAAAGAAAACAATGCTTGAACAGGTCAACAGCTATTGTACTAATAAATGAGAAACTATCTGTAGGATTTCTATCCCTCATGAAATGAAATGATAATGGTACAGGTGTCTGTCAAAAGCTGATGATTTCTGTTGTGTTCAGAGATGTACAAAACTAACCTCAGAAAGTTTAGAATCATCTGTACAGATGGATGAAAAAAAAGATATGGATTTGTTTTAAGAGACAGATGTAACTGCTATCAAGGTCCTTCTTATAGGACTTTAGTAAGGATGACAGACAAATTCTTCACTTCAAATTTGCATGAAACTCAATTATGATGTAAACTGTACAAAACTGCCAGAAATATCAGGTTTTTTTGACTGAACACAGCATAAATTGCTCATCTGATTCTGAGAGAGATTGTGACCTGATCCAGGAACAAAATTTATGAATGAGATACAAAAGAACAATTTCAAAAGACTTCTTAGCATCCTATTTTAAATGTGACCTTGACCTTTGACTTGTCTGACCATTTTAGAATTAGAAACCTGTTATGACAGAAGCATCGGAAATACATATAAATAGCTGCTTTTAACTAAGATATTAAAAACTTGCGTTTGATCAGACTGTCCTAACGTTAATGATTTCTTTTCTTCTGCATTACCTAGATATAGATATCTACAAAGGGGATGGTACCAAGAAAATTTTAAATGAATTAATTGTTCCTTCCATGGAAGGGACACTTAAAATTGTACAGACACACTTGACTGAACAATGCAGCACGTAACCCGTTTTTCGGTGTGTTTCCGTTATAAATTAAATGTTGTGATATTGAACATTCGAACAACTAACAACCAATAGCCGTTCTTTTCTGTACACCCTACATGTTTACGTTACTGTGGTTATTTCCCTTTATGTGGTAACTTCACTGGGTAAGCTATAGTCTCGCTATTTGCACTTCGAGGGCAAACTGATTGTACAGGTTGACATTTAATAGCTGTCCGCCTTCTACAAAATGGTGCGACAGTTATAAAATATCAGATCTGTGAAAGGGGTCACACTGAAACGCCAAATTAATTGGGCTAGGTAAGCTATTGCACACATACAAAATAAGCTAGATCTATTGCACGTTGGACTTGCAGAAATCGCCCGACAATGCGTTTGCTTTTGCATTATGAGTTTGACAAAAAGCTGAAAGAATGTTATTTTAAATATCGTTTGCATAGCGTAGAAATATGCTAATATTGTTGCTGGAAGTATTGGCGCGAACTTACCATGTGACCAATCAATAGCAGATCTAGCGTGAAGTAGTAACAGGTGCGTGGAATATTAAATATTGTAGATACTAATGCCTGAATTTGCTTCTACTGTCGTAGTTTGTACTTCAATAAAATATATAGAAAGATGTGCCCTAGAAGGAACTTTTGGAATGCTATAACTTGTATATTCTGGCCTTCCCTACGTGTGTGTTTTTGCTGTATTGTAAAGACATGGCACTTTTGCTTATATTTAACCCACTAAAGTGTCTAAATGGAGTGGTCCGCCTGTGTCATTAACTGTTTTGGTCCGCCTGTGTCATTAACTGTTTAAGGGGTGTTCTCTGAAAGTTTTCCAACAGTCTGGTGGACAGGGCAGATCATTATCTGACTGTTCTAATGTTCAACAAGACAGAATCACCTGCCATAGTGAAGGTAAAAGTTAAACCCATTTATATAATAGTCATGTAGCACCTAAACCATTATATTCATTTCCAGACAGAAAGTAAATACAGCATATTAATGGATTAATTGATTATGTATACATTGAAGGAGAACATCTGTTTCCAGTTATGTTCCAGAAATTTTCATTGGAGGTGTTTAGGTAATTGGGCTTATTCTTCATTCTCAGGTCTACCAAACTCTGACATGTAACAATTTGTCAAAAATAGATTCCGAAACAAAAACATCTATGGAGAAAGAAACTCTAGAAAATGCTGATTTTACAGGCTGGCTTATTTCTGGAAAGCTATTTAGCTTACACAATTACCAGTTCTATCTCCTGAATTTATTAATTGCAATAGAAGTTAACAAACTGAGAAACAACTTGATCTAATTTCTCCCAAAAAGATTGGAGGTCTAGAATACCTTTTAATTTTGCTTTACAACACAATCATGTAACTAGTGCTTCAAATAACCAAGTCTAAAATCTGACAACCCCACTACCTATGCATGAAGGAATTTAAATAATTTTGTTTACAAAATAATGTTCCAAGAAACAGTGGCAAGAAAAGAAAGGTTCATGACAAATGTTTGGCATAGTGTATTATCATAAGATAAAATCATTAGTGGTCTTGTACAATGTAACTGTCTGCTAACTATTGTATGATAATACTATCTTTACTTCCAAGTTTTGTTATATTTCATCATAGTTCATTTACCAAGATCAAGAACAGGATCATTTTGCATTTGTTAAAAAAAATTATTAAGGTTTCAGTGTCAAACTGTCACAAATAAATCTGTCATGTCATGTGATTCTACTCAAAAGTATGGTTAGTGAAGTAAAAGCATTGCCAATAAGGGCTGTGTACAGCCAGGCTATTGGCAAGATGATACATACAGTAGAGCGATGCAAAATGACTGCACACAATTTTATATCTGAACAAGAGGGCTAAGAAATTATGGCCCTACATCACTCTACTGCGATTTATGACAATATGTGACCAAACTTCAACTCTAAACTATATCTTATAAACACAAACATTCTGTTTGACCTTGACATGGCAAAACTTTTGACCATCTACATAATGATTGGGTTGTAAATGTCACCTGTATGGAATACAAAAGGTTTTTAATCGGGTGACCTAGTTTTTTTTACCTCAGATTACCCATAATCATACTCGACCTAGATTTTATCAAGACAATCATACTGTCAAAGTTTCATAAAGATCTAATGAAGTTACAACTGAAATTACTTTTCTCCAAGTAAATTTGACATATTTACAGGAAAGATACAACTGCATTTGACCCTTAACTAAATGAGATAATCAACCATGACTGTAATAGTAAGACCTAAGCAGGCAGATTGACTCTTGTCTTATCACCATAGCTTGACTTATACAGGAAGGGCTGGCCTCGGCTTCAGCCTAAGATATTATGCTGGCTATTTCCAATTCAAATGCTGTACAAAAGTTTTAGCTGTGGACTTTTTACATGATATACAATTTGACCATATATGACCTAATTAGAGCAGTATGAGTAAGCACAATTGACTATTGTCTCATCACTGAAGCTTCATTAATACAGATAGGGTTGGCATCGGTTTAAGACGGAGATGTTCTTTCTGGCTGTTTTCAATACATGTACAAATGCGCTGAAGACTTTTTACATGATATACAATTTGACCATATATATGACCTTGTTAAGGCAATACAATGACTGTACTGACACAACCTGTCATAACCAGGTTAGATTATAGCCTGGACTGTAATGAAACCTTTTATTTATTCACAAGTCCATTAAGATCTGACAGATACAGTGCCTGAATGTATATACCTCAATCAATACTGTAACAGCAGACATTCTAACACAAACACATCAAAAGGAACCTCCTGATTTATGTCCTGTGATCATCATAAATGCTTTTACATCTGTAGTAACTATGGTTAATTAAATTTTCAAACCTGGTCAAACTTTAAAAACCTATTGCAAGAATGATGTTTTTCATTCTGAGTAAGGCACGCATATATACGAGTAGTATCTCAGTCTCAAATGTTTCTGATTCTCTATCCTAAGAAATGACTTCCATAAAAGGTATTACATTTAGATGACAGATGATCACACTAAGTGACAGTTCCAGACACATAAATCAGCAACAAATTCTTTTGGGAATTCAGACTACTATTGCAACATGAAAACATTGGTATTATAACTGATAAAACACCTCCTTCATGTCTGATTGTCTCTAAAGTTCTAAATCTAGGACATGTGAACATTCATGCCATTTCAACAACATCATCACCCATTCATCAGCCACTGGAACTCTCATGCTGCTGGCAACAAGTGCTTAAGCCTTTGAAAGCAGATTAAAATCCCCCCCCCAAAGTCTGATCATGATCTGCACTAACATCTATTCAGAGAGTCAATTTTCAGTGAGTATCCCTTTAGATTATCAAATGAAAGATAGACAATTCCATTTTAAAAATTCAGCAGAACTACGGGACTAATCTCTCACACATACACGCTCCACGGACACTATGTATCTGTATAGGGATATGTCTGTGGATAACAATTTTAGTTATATTAAGAGGACACTTACTTCTGCTATGTCAGTTTAAAATGTAGTTTTAACTTAGTTTGGAGATAAGTTTCAAATTATATTAAGGCTAGTGTCAGCTTGACAACAAATTTACCAAAATAAACTTCACCTCTGACAATTGAGAAGTAAATAAGGAATATTATTGCACTCATTTACACTTAAAGTCGTAAGATTTTCTGTGATGTTGAGCTTTATGTTACATAAATAACCCAGGTGGTAATAATTTCCTGTAAGCTTAAACCTTAAACCACCTTTAAGAGGATTTCTTAAGTTGACAACTCTAGATTGATCAAAGTCAATATCTGTACTGAACTTGTTTCTGGAAACTTGTCTGTTCTTAACAATAAGCAGTAGCTCCACCCTTTCATTCATGTTTATGTTTTGCCAAATACTCTTATACTCGTTTCCACAGTCAGCATTTAGGAGATGCATATGATGCAATAATCACAAGTTGCTAAGCAGTATATTGGTTATCTGCTATTTTCAGCAGCACTGATGTCATTCATGAAGTACATCTGCTCCAAACATGCCCTCAAGAAATGGACAAAGCATCTAAGCCTCAACAAGAGAGACTGTACAAAAGGATGCACAAGAAAGAACACACTGAACTCTTATATAATGCTAAGCAGCTATGAAACAATATTCTGCTTCCGTGCAAAAATGTATTTTTCTATGCAATATCAAAATCCCCCCACTAACCCTCAACCTGACGACATTCTCCTAAATAATTGTACTACAGACCCAGAAACACAAATCTAATAAGTAAACAAAAGACTTTATCTATTCTAGTCCAGCTAGAGTAAAGATTCTGGTCCAGCTAAATGTAAACCCTAATGCACAACAAAGGTTTAATTTCGAAATTAATGCAATATATTTTAAATCTGAGTCTATAAATGCCACATAACTGTCACAATGCTAAATGTTGATGAGACTACTGACAGTATACTGGTTGTTATGATTCATATATCTGATGTAAGTTCATCTATACTATCACCTATATTACCTGTACATTACAATAAGACCGTTTCAATATGAATAATTAATGAATGAAATACAATTATATAATCTTCATACAAATGTTTACAGTTGATGAATGATTTCAAGCAGTGACATTATAATACACCTACAACAAGGCATCTTCCTACACAAGACAAAACATAAGGGTATTAAATTGTCAACATTATGCATCTATGTTTAGACTATTCATATATCTTGCCCAATACATTGGTATATGACATAACATATATATGATCTAACAGGATCCATTATAAACACTTACAGTGGCCACAAAAATCTGTAATACCAAACATATTGAAATTAGTTGCATTAAGAAATAATGTCTAGAAGTTCGGCTCAGCTGGTGCATTATCTGAATCCATACACAGATGGTAATGGTACAGTTTCTAGTGACAAGAAAGAATGACGTACGCTAATATAGCTAATAACACAACCATAAGATCTAGAAATGTCCATGAAGCTGCAGTATTTCCATGATATATGATGATGTTCTGTAGTGATGTTTCCATTCTGTTGCACATGTTACAATGACAATATAAAACATTTCTCAAATTAGTTTTGTATTCACTTTCTAAATTGAGAAAAAGCGATTTAAATTATATGAAAGCTGTTGCTGAACATACCGTGGTGACAGGGCTAATGGCTCAAGGTGTGGTTTGGGAGTGCTTCCCGGTGGTGCTGAATGTTTCCGTAACTGCAAAAGCGCTGCCTGGTTGGCCATGTCTTGCCGATGCTTGCGGAGTCGTCTCTCAGCCAACAGATAGTAGGTGGCCGTTATATGGTTATACATGTCTTTTTCAATTGATCTGAAATGGGTAACAAATAACTTTTGAAAGATTGATACTTGTAAGATTATATAATTTGCAGATAAAATGAGGTTTACATTTATCATACTTTTTTCCAAATTGCATCAATTTCATATTTCAATTTCAGGCTGTTGTAGCTTCTTACAACTGTCAATAACTCACAGAAGGAAGATGTTAGAATACCATTTGATTTACCCCAGTTTGATACTAGCTGTCATGTCTTCTACATAGTTTATTTATTTCATTTATAAAGCTTTCATTTATAATTTCTTAAAGGTCCATTACTAAGACCAAATTTAATTTTCTAGAATTGTTACAGGGAAATTCAGATTGAAACTCTAATAATGCGAGATTTTTTGAAAATTACAAAGATTTTTGAAAACTGGAAAACCTACTTTCCTTTTTGAAAATGCAAAATATAATCGATTGATTCTTTTGTTAAACTCAAATTTTCAACACAATATGGTCTCATTCGATTCAGTATGTCATATTTTCCTTCCGAGAAGACGCCTGTTACAACTCAGGATTAAAACGAAAATTTGATTTGCTCTTAGTAATGGACCTTTAATTTACAGTGCATTGAACTGTGAAAGCTCTAGCCAACTGCTAATTGGTGGACATTTTTGTTTTGAGAATCATATTTTGTTAGATTAAAACAAAATTTGTAGCATGCAGAAAGTAACAGGTAACTTCACTTTCTTGTTCCAGACATTTGCTAAGTACAAATCTAAATGTACCATTTTGGTTGAAGTATTTCAAATACATTATTTCCTGTCTAATGGAGATTTCCTAGAAATGTAATCACAAAGGCTTCTAATCTTCCCCCTCATTCACAGTCCATTAGGAAGAAACTCTTGTCTATTCTGAATCTCTGACAGTCAGTCGGCCTATTGCCCTGCACATGTCCTAGATTCAGATTCCCTGACTTTGTTCAATACGACAATCCAATTATCGCCTGATGACATTTAAGTCGACTGTCATTCTATAACAGGGGTGGTTTTCTCACAAGGAATTTGCTATAATATATAACAACATAAGTCCAAGTTCCTTTTTCAGATTTATCTTTTTCTTTATACAATTTCTATGTCCACCATATATAAGTTCTTAACTAAAGTTCTTAATATTTCTTTCTTCTTTAAAATCTAAACATTGACTTTCCAAAACTTAAACCTTTTACTTCATAGAAACTAAAACCTTACTGCCTAAAACCTAAACCTCAACTTAACTGAACTGTAACTTAACTCTCACTGCCCTTTCTCCCTCTCTCCCTCTCTTTTCTTCCCCTTTTTTCCCCGCCAAAACTTTCTCACATTCATTCACGCCTTCTTCATACTTTCAACCAATCATATCACACACTCATACAGATAAACATGCCAATCTTAATAATTCTTAGATTTACTGAAATCTTTTGTAAAGATACTGATGTTAATTAGCACCATACTGTAAATAATTAGAGTTACTAATATTGTCTAGGTTGTTCTTTCAACCTGTATACAAAACTAATTAACATATGGAATATCAGATGTGCTAGAAAAATATCAAAGACTTATTATATCATCATTTGCATAATTATTAAAAACATCTTCATAATCAGGTTACAATTCCATACACAGTCTTTCTGTTTAATCACCATGATAGTTGGTGAGGTATACTCTGACATTTTACTTATATATGGCAATGTTAGACATTTCCTAGAAATGAGTGGTACATGTAACATTATATTCATCTTCCATAATATGTATCATCTAAGAGTGAGCACCATTATGCCACAGCGATAGCATCACAAATGCTGTGGACAAAAACTGGACTATGGATATCTAACAATGTCTAAACCATTACTATATCTCAGAGGTCTAGTGACATTCCAGCTAAACTTGGTCAAGTGCAAGTACACAGGATGGTAGATATCAAACTGCACTAGCATTATACCAAGATGAAAGAAATTTGTACTTCACACCTTACTTACCATATCTTTGTCAGTTTCTTTAGAATATGACTGTATGTGTGTGAGATTTACTCCAAATATAGCTATTATACAAATTTGATTAAAATGTATGACGCAAGTCAAATTTGTTCACTCGTTCAATTTTGAGACATTTGCAGATGTCAAGGGCTGGACAGAAACTTCTAGCTGACAGCTACCCCGCCCATTTTGAAACCAGACATGTGAGAACAGATAAGGTTATTAAAGACAAACTAATTGAATCATCAAACAAATTTGCTACTTGATCGTAAATTTCCAAGTATACATTTGGGAACAGAAATGTTTCTGATTGTTGATGTGTCCTAAAATTAGGTCATCTTAAATAAACTACTCTCTCATGATATAGCATGGCTTGGACTAGAAGAAGATCAATAGACACTTGTATTAGGCTCTGCTACATTATAGAATAGTAATCATGGTGGTTGAGTGACCTCCCAACTGTATTTCCTCTTTTATTGATTCAGGTTTAACAAAAGCTAAATATGGACTTGAACTGATACAATTCTGTAGATTAATTAATATAGTAACTAGTGTTGTTGCTTTTATGTAAGGATGTTATTCATTTCTCAATAGACAAAGTGCTTCTGGAACATGTTAGATTATCAAGTAATTCCCTTAAGAAAAGCAATTTACGATAATTCTTCTTCCAGTTTTGCCCCCTTCTTGACACGATGGAGCCTCTGCTCAAAATTGGACATATAAAACACCTGTAATTCTTGCAGAGATGGTAAACCCATAAAAAAAGATTTTAAATAATTTTTGCAAGCATGTTTTAACAGATGACATATCTGATCCATATTTTCAATGTTATTAAATATTGAAATCCCAAATTCCAGTAGCAAGGTCTAGTAGAATACTGCCATACATCAAAATAACACCCTAGACTTGTTCCTAACACATATGACCGATCCAGAATACTCACAAGTGTGGTAGCTGAAGACATTAAATTACCCACTGTGACATCAAATACCTTAGGACCAGTAGCATATGATATTTAATATATTTGCCATAAAATATATCACAGGTGTACTCAAAATCAACCACAGGAATGCTACAGTACCCATATATTGGTATAATTACCCTCACCTACAAAGTATTTCATGTCATTCATATTTATAAAATTTAAAAATCATTTGCTATACAGTTTAATGGTTCTCCTTCTGAACAAATCATAGCATCTTTAATTACAGAAAATTTGAAACTGTATTTAATCACTTTATATTGCTAGCTGACATTTAAAAAATCCAGACAGCGGTTCAGCAAAATCTTTTAAAAAAAAATAACAGTTGAGAGTGTCCTGATTAAAACGTCAAGCGAAAACAAAAGAGGGAAATAAACATGAACGAGCAGACGGAAGTGCCTCTTGTTTTATTACTTGATTGTACAATTACATGTTGCTCCATGAAAAGTAATTGTATGAGTACAGACTGATCAATACCTGTACAGACAGTCAGAAAGATCTGACATAGTCTGTAAATGAAACAATTGAAAAATGGTAGTGTCAAGCATTAACCCGATGCCATGCTCCTCTATGCACTCAGCTTACTTTAACTATATCTGCATTTGAAATAAGATGTCTAGATGGTAGTTAGCATTGCAAATAGATGTTTACGCTGTGGAGATCTCCGACAAAACTGACATTTGCTAATAGGCGTCTTCACAATGGTCAACTCTGTGAATATTTGCCCTCCTGAGATTTGAAATTCTCAACCAATTTCTTCAGTAAATATTCACAGAGTTGGAAAAAAAAAACAGTAATTTTTTTCTGACATTTTCCTGACAACTTAGCCACAAAATTACACTTACTAGAATGTATAAACTGCTTCCAATCAAAACCAAACCACAAGCTGGTATTGATTGACTTTCAGAAATTACATCAAATTTGGGTGCTGTCCAAGTTTCAGAAAGCCTTACTTGTAATTCCAAGTCAAGCAAACAGTTCAAGACAAAGACTAACAAGCATAAAGCAAGCATTACAAAAGCCAGATTCAATGCTTATTTCCTGAGCAAGCAAAAAGTATTTTAGAGATGATTCATATCATGAAAAAGCTGTCAACCCTACAGGCACAGAAAACAACAAGTTACATAATGTTAATCCATACCATTAGAATATGAAATAGCAAAATGTTTAACCAAAGGCAGAATGATGCTCAATATCTTAAAACTGGACATGAAAAATGGAACATAAAATGAACTTTAAAACAGTATGGTACAATGGATGAAAGTCTACAGTAACTGTGGAACAAACAGGTACCTCAACTGTAATAAAGATGAAGATGAAGAGTTTAAAATATAGATTTATGACTTTTTTATCTGAAACCTCCCTTAATTCAATTTAAGACCTCTGTATAAATCTGTTAAAACTATGTGCAAGAAAAATACTACTTTAGTACATATTTGGTGTTGTTTTCAGTTTGAACCTTCCATTAATGAAAACAGGATTGATCACACCAGGCACACTAATCATACAATAGACTGACAGGCAAAAACCCCAATATTTGGAGGAAACAGTGGTATTTGGAAGGCATTAATTGTATAAATGTCAGATATAATACAAGTTTGCATCCCTGATCAAATATCATCTGGGACTATAATGTAATCTATACCACAAAACTGTTATAAATGAAACAGATATCAGCATTTTCCCTGTGATGGAAATAGGACCAGCTTTATATTGAACTGTCATACAAGTGAAGGGGAGCTTCCACAGCTTTCAAACCCTGAAGTGTGAACAGGTATTTTGATATGCACTGCAAGTTTTTACAGATTGACCAAATTTATGGAACCATTTCTACAGAACAAACAGCCATGATTATTGGTTAAAGGCATGATGTTTCATTTTACAAAAATTTTAGTTTACTGTTTCATGCTGGACTGTTGGCTATATAATGAAATGTTTTTAAAAACATTTCAGTCGAAGTCCAATGTTTTAACTAAAGACACTTAAAAACACAAGATCTGTGCCTGAACCTAACTTAAACCTTTCACCATATGGTCACTTACTGTAATATTTCTTCCTTGCTTGCTATACATCCCTCTACCATTTTATCTATAACACTGATGTGGTCCTCCTCTGACACTTGTTCACGAGAGATGAGAGGCATGTGATAATGTGGTATATCATCACTGCCCAGCTTTAACCATGCATGCTCTTCTATCTGCTGTAAGTTTGCTCGATTCCCAGGTTCACGACGTAACATCAGTGACACTAAACTGAAATGTAAGTCAAGGAATTTTTCAGACATTTTTTGAGTAATGCAAGAGGTAGCAAGAGCATTTTCAAAAAGTGCAATATGTGAAAAAACAGTCTTAGTGTAAACCATCAATAATACATGTGACACTTACATTCATAAGCCCACATATATAAAGAAATTATCTTTACAGTTCATGTACTTTAAAATACTGATCAATGTCTAGGTGTTATTTTTTTATAAAGAACACAGGAACCATTTTACCTTCCTACTTATTTAAAACAAGACCAGAAATGTGTCATTCAGCATCCTTTTCCCAGTGCAAGAATTCACAAAAATATTGCATGCTGCCTTTTCTCTACAAAATGGTAACAATTCAAAAAGTTTCATTTCTTTTGCCTTTGACAAATACATAATTCCACCTACTCTGTGCATGACTGTGAGACGTGGGGAGGAAACTTGTATTTACAGTCCAGTATCATAGTCAGGGTCTCGCTATCATTGGCCTCTTGGAACGGAGGCTCTCCACACACCAACATAAACAGGATCACACCAAGACTCCATACATCTGAAATTACAGTAATTAAAATGAAATGCATAATATTATGATCGTAAAAAAAATTCACATTATGACATACACTTCCAATTGTGAAATGTGAACAAGAAATGGAGACAACTGGAAAACACTAAGTCAGTGCAGCACAAATAGAAATATATTACATGTAGGGCAAATTTTATGACAAATTCAACTCATGAATCAGTGCTGAGGCTTCTTACATAAACTTACTTTGTTAGCTATGATTTACTCTTCTTGTTAATGAACCATTAACTTTTAATCTGGCTTAACTGACATTACATGCATTAATTACCCATATATGACTTCTGGTAACCCAAGTTATATTTACACCCACAAATTAGGTCAATTTCCTTATGTCAGACATTGAATAAATAGCAATTTTACTTTAAGAATCTCCACTTTTACTTTAAATTAATACTTGTTCACAATTTTTTTATTGTCTACCAGCATATATATTTTTTTTCTGAATATGTAATTAAGTATACATGTAACATTTGTTATTTAATAAGTTTAAGTACATTACATTGTATGATGACATGTAAAGTCTTTAGAAAGTCAGCTGACAAATTGCCAGTATTTTAACAGTGACATGATTAAGTACTCTTTATAGTTAATCTAATCTACATTTACATTTGTGTCTATTTCAAAGTTGACTTCCTTTCAGCAGCCAGTAAACATGGATGTGAATCAGAAAACGTTAGTGTGTGACTAGCAAGAGTATACAAATGGACGTTTTTATAGGTAACACATGGTGAAAACCTTTGTCAGCAAATGACATGTTATATACATTCATTTATGGGTAATTGTACATATTTTTATTTGTATGGTTAAGTTCATTGTAATAAACACTGAATCTACTGAGTGCTGTATTTGTAATTTTGTATTTGAACAGGGATAAGTATTTCTTTCAAGTGACTTTATGATTTTTTACAAGTGTTTGTAAGAGGTCGACACTTTAACATTTAACAAGAGCTGTCCATAAGACATCACTCTTGACTATTGTGGGTGCTTGCTGACAAAACAAAACTTTTATCAGTATAACTATAACAGCAAGACAAAAGGCTGCAGACTCTTTAGAAAAGTTGATTCATAAAAAAAGTCAAAATCTATCACATATATATATATATATATATATTAAATTTTTAGTAAATTAATTGTTTGATACAAAATGTACCCCTGAACCCTATTGCTAAGTTTGATATAACTAACATGTGGTTACTGATATATGTGCATGATAGTACCTTCCACGCAAAACTTAAACCAAATTTTCAATGTCAAACAAGGGCCATAATCTGTACTAAATTTATACAAGAGTTATCTGACTTGTCTGTGTGACACCCCTAAAGACATGAAGTTTCAAGTCAATATAATAAATGGTTATTGAGATATGTGCCTGATAGTACCTTGCATGCAAAACTTTAACAAAATTTTCAAAGTCAAGCAAGGTCCATAATTTGTACTTAATTCTAACATGACTCATGATTTTGTCTCTATATACAAAGAGTAGAGAAATTATGTTATATTAAACTATAAACAACGCAAGAACTGATATGCTGTAAACATGACGTCATATTGCGCCACATGACGTTAAATGAGCGTTCGCTTAGAAAATAAAGCTTTGCATTTATTCACCTTTTGTAATATCTGGTCATGTTAGAATCGAAATAACATCCTTTTCAGCGTTGTTATCGTCTAATAAACAATAATTTGTCGTACTGATGTGCAGTTATAAACCACTCAGGCCTTCGGCCTTTGTGGCTAATTACTGCATATCAGTACTCCAAATCATTGTTTATTAAACGACTAACACCGCTGAAACGGATGTTATTTCTTAAATAATTTATACAAGAGTTATCTGACTTGACTGTGTGACATCACTAAAGACATTAATGAAGTTTCAAGTGACTTTAGTCAATATCATAAGTGGTTACTGAGATATGTGATAGAGCCTTGCATGCAAAACTTTAACCAAAGCTGCAACGCCGACACCGACGCACAAGTCACTGTAATAGCTCTCCATATTCTCCGAACAGTCAAGGTAATAAGAAAATAGTATGGAAGAAAATGGTACCAGGTTTCTGCATCAGGCTAACAGTAGTGTGTATTTCAGTGAGAATTATGCTCTTACCGATAACTTCTAAAACTTATTTAAAACAACTTTATGGATCTAAATTTGGCAAACTGAAAATCCTGGTAGGGTATTAAGACTTATATATACATAATTATGATATGATTGTACAAGTTACAAATGTACCATATAAATTGTATTTGCACAACTTTGGTACAGGATTGTTTACTTTTTATCTAGCATAAACTGAATTCAGATTTCAAAACATAACAAGGTTCATTTTTTGCCTGTTTAGGGAGAAGTCTTTAATGTATAAAGTAATTTTACCTAAAGTTGCTTTCTACAACCCACTTCTCCCTCAGCTGAAAACAGAGAAGTTTGGCAACTTTGGGAGACACCCACATCCCTAAAGTTTTCTAGATCATTCTTTGTAAATGATGCTGTCAAAGCAATGAATTAACCCCAACTGGCTGTTAAGGCAGAATCATTTGCAACCAGAAGGGGTAAGGATTAAAAGATGTCAAATACAAGATATTACATTTGTGCAAAAGAATACAATGTATCTCAGAATTTCTGTAAAATTGACTCATTGGTTTAATAGTTCTTTTATATCATTTTGAAATTAAGTATAAAAGTATAGACTGAAGTCAAGTACATGTTATCAACATTACGAGTTCTGACGTACTCAAGAAATATACATGCACATGACACAGCAATATGTCCCATGTGACAGCAACACATTGTTATCTCTTCCTTTTTACTTTTTTAGGCTTTAATTTGTTACCAAAAAGGAAGTTTAAGGTTTAGTTGCGTTATCATTATTAATACCCTTCACTTATCACAATTTTAGAGCTACTGCATTATTTCCTTTACAATGTCAAACACATAATTAGTATTATTTATTACTAAGAATGAAGCTGCTGTATAATTTTATTGAGGTAATATTAAAAGAGGGTCATGATGACATCTGATGGCTCACCTAACTCAAGTTAAGCTGCAACCAGCATGATTTCGGTAGGGTAAAAAATATCAGTCTGAATACATTCTCAAAATGTGACCCAGTTTCATACATAATGATATTAGTTATGAAAACAAACCTTTCATTTGGTGACACAGTTTTTGACAAGTAACACAGTTAAAGACTGTACCTAAAACGAATTTAACATTCTGACCAAACTCATCATGATAAGGTACCATGTGTGGCCTTTGGAGTGTCCATTTGGACATTGGTTATATTTTGATAGAACCTGGTACAAGTAATCTAGTTTCATTTTCAATCATATTACCTGGGCTTGTTTAAAAAATGACCTAATGATCCATGAGAAAAGTATTGTTGGGATTGTTGAGTATCACCATCTTGTGATGTCTATAATGTTCACGAAATTTCCTGTGATAACTATTTGACCCACCAGTCACATACTAAAAGCAGACCAAGCATCAGGCAAGTTTGTTTATATATGGGTAGACTGTCACATAAAGGATGAGCATTTACTCCAACTGAGTCCAAGAGTTATGACTACATGTACATGTATGCATTTACAAATTGTAGTTACCAAGTGTGATCACAGATGCTTGGGGTCTGGACCTCATCCCCTTAGGCCTGACCCTCGCCCCTGCTCACTGCAGTACCTTATATACATCCTACAACTGCGTGTTAGCTAACCAATTACAAATGCAAGTCCTTATTCTACTTACCTACTGATCACATGTGTATGGTGACAATGTATATAAATACAAGATTTGAAACAAATCGATTTCCTCTATCACATCTCACCTTTACTGTTTCTAAAAATAGTAACGATTCGAAAACTTTAGGCCAGTCGTTTTATTTATAAATCTGCTTTAAAATTTACCGCTTTATATAGCATTCCCACAAGACGAAATCCCCGCTGTAAACGTAATGGTACCCCACGCACGCTATTTCATATACTGCGATGCGGGGAACCTATTTTTATAACTTCATGTATGTACTAAATCAGATTTATGCGCAAGTGACAGAAGTGTTTTTCCTCGAAATTCTCTTAATTCAACCGTATTCGATGCAATTTGGAGTACGATTTTATTCAAAATATTGTTTTGCATCGGAAAAACCGGTTTGTTATTCCTTATTTACACGAATGCCTTAAATATGCGATTGGAGTTTTCAGTTGTTTCAAATCTTGTATTTATATACGTTCCGTACAACATGGGACAAGTATAGATTGGGTGGCGAGTCCATACCCCAAGCATCTGTGAGTGTGATGACTGAGCAATAACTCCTGGCTACTAACTTCAAAAAAATGTACATGTATGTACGAATTTACTCATGGTCGTGACCAGTCACAGACATGCAGAATTTCTTTAACCAAGCTGATGATGCACGGAGTTAAAAGCTGTGAATGAGGGAATATTGTCTGGCAGCAGAGTTCCAATTAGTAATTTAGTAGAGTTTAGACATATGAATATGAGAATGCATAATATAAAGTTCAGTGCACATGGTGTGAAATAAATTCTAAAATGACCAAACTTTTACTTAACTTTCACATGATTTTACCAATTTTCATTGAGATCAAGGTACTAAATTGGTCAAAATGTTTTATATACAAAAAATTTAACATGTACATGTGATATGACCAGGTGACCTCAAATTTGAACTAATGTCACAGCTGATCCAATTTTGAACTTGACCTAGATACCAAAATGTGTATGAATTAGTAATACTATTAAATGTTGCCTCTGGAGTTTACCAGTAACATGAAATATATATGAAAGACATATTAATTAATTTATAAAAGAAAGCAGTTCATATATGAACACATTTACAATGAAGCTCCAACCTAGAATGTCCTAAATTTAACTTATTTGTATTTAAAATTGCATGTTTTTACTCTTTAATCTGTTAGATTATATAATAATATAAGATTTATAATATGTATAGTTATATATAAACTTACTACTTAAAAGATTAAATTCTATTTAATTTCAGTATGGTATTAAAGTACTACAATCTTGTAGCAATCTCCCTACTCAGTTATCTAGGAGTCCCAAAAAGGTAATTTAACAAGACAAATGCATCCCTTTAGTCTCCACCAAACCCATACAAACTCTTTATTTTCCCGTAACATTCCTGCAGTCTTTCCTGAAATGCCTGTCTGTCTGACATGTCAGGCACTTTATCTCCTTTTACACAATTTAAATAGCTCCTGTTGCTGACATCTGGCACTGCTAAAAAAACTTTTCAGGAAGACTGGTGTCATGGAATAGGGTTCCCTAACATATTTCAACTCTGCCTGATCTTGAACATTCAGGCAGGTAGCGGTGGTCCAGCCCAGTTATTAAACCTATTATTCTATAAACAATTATAACAATCTATATTCTTTTAATTGGAAGAAACCCATGCAAACTCAAACTTCTTTAAGTACTCTTTATTTTCCCGTAACATTCCTGCAGTCTTTCCTGAAATGCCTGTCTGTCTGACATGTCAGGCACATGAACTCCTTTAACACAATTTAATAGCTCCTGTTGCTCAGTCAGACAAAAACTTCATCGTTCAGGTAAAGTTTTGTGATTGCTTGACGTCAGGCACTGCTAAAAAACTTTTCAGGAAGACTGGATAACATATTTCAACCCATCTGATCAAGCAGGCAGTGGTGGTCCAGCCCAGTTATTAATCATACATCAGTCGTTTATAAACCTATTATTCTTTAACCAAATTATAACAATCTATTCTTTCAACTGGAAGAACTGTCTTGCAGTTATCTTATTTTTAGTTTTATTAACACCTGGTGTGCACCCTACCCATAATACTTGTGAGAGATAGTATCAATAAAAAGATAATATCTAGTCTGATGAGAAAATTCAGTGAACGGGTATTACTCCGTTTTTTATCCTTGAACTGTATACGTTACTTTAAAGCAGTACAAAATTAAATAAAACGCTGATGTCCTTTGGTAAATGTAAAGATTTGAATTCAATTTCTTTGTTTTTATATGTTTAAAACAATCAAGGTATATGTTTCATATTAACTTAATCTTGCGAAGATGCCTACAACTTGAAACACTGAGTTTATTCCTATTACCCAAATAACGAAACAAAAGGCCTGATTGGTAAAGCTTCAAGCACGACATCAAGCTTAAGCCGAGAATAGCATAACAAACACACTTTTCAGTATCTTAATTTTGTTTACAAATTACCCACCAACAGCTTGTGCATCATACGAGTCGCCAAGAAGTATTTCTGGAGCTGAATATGCCAGTGATCCACATGAAGTTTCCAACTTGTTTCCAGGATTGAACATATTACTAAAACCAAAATCTGTAAGTTTAACCAACTCTAATTTCTTAAAAAATACTACATTTTCTGGTTTCAGATCTCTGTGAACAACATGCAGTCTATGACAGTATGATATTGCTTCAACAATTTGCCTAAAATAATGCCTTGCTTTATTTTCTTCTAATCCTTTTTCATGTTTCATGATGTAGTCATACATATCTCCACCATCTCCAAGTTCTAAAATCAGATATAACTTAGTTTGTGTATCAATAACTTCATAGAGTCTTACTACATTTGGATGTTGCACTAATTTCATACAACGTACTTCTTGAAATAAATGAGCTTTTGAAACATCATCTAATTTAGTTTTATCAATGACTTTTACTGCAACTTTTTCACCCGTAAATACATGTCTAGCTAGCTTTACAACTGCAAAATGGCCTTCACCAATGGTCTCTTCCAGGTCATACAATCCTGCTATTTTCCCATCAAAATCACTTCGTAACTTTCTGTGAGGCATCATGGATGCACTCTGTCGAGTACTGCCTTTAGCTTTATCTCCCATTTTCTTGATTATCCTATTTTCTTAACGTAATTTAATTCTTTACATGATTTGACACTTCCATTGCTACTTTCAATGTACACAAATGCACTGCGCATCATTCTTACGCATGACGTGAGATCACGTGACAACAGGTGAATGGACATGTTTTTTATAATTCCCTATGTAGCGGCCTTTGCGGTCCAGTCTACGGCTACACCTGAAATTAACGTCTAATTCTGAGAATAACTTATACCAGTAGAAAAGTACTCCAATTCTGATATTCATTTTGGTTAAATTTTTTTGTTTGAATTGCAGAGTTAATATAATCAAAGCACTGAAAGTACTACCCTCACCATTTCACGGGTGTTATTCTCGGCTTCGCACATCCGGGTATACAATACAATACAATACAATAAATTTTATTTTGAGTCGGCAAGAGTTACAAACAAATTAACATAACCGCTCCAGGAGCTTTTACAACCGACTATTAACAAATGTAAACAGAGTAAAACATTAAGTAATGTAGCTGCAAAATAAAAATATAGAGCAAGTGCAACAATTATCGGCATGTTTCAATTATCGGCACTTCTTTGTTTATCAATTTATTCTACTTAAATTGTTATGTAAAATTCAATGTTTACGTCACAGTTTCTGAGAAAATATTCAGGAGGAACCATTTTCTTCCTTGTGGAGCTTTTTTTCATGCTGCATTCTTGACAGAGTATGTAAAACTACTTAGTGTCACATTGTTCTGTTGTTTATTTTGGTTGCTTACGTCATAGGTTAACAGACGGTGTCATTATAACTTTTTTTGTCATGAAACTGAAAAATCACAATTTTGTCACATACAAACCTATCCGGCCTTGAAAACAATCAGCTACAGGTATAAGACTAAACAATTAGAGTAGTTGTTCCCCTTTGTATACAACGGGGGTGCCGATAACTGTAACACAAATTTAATGTGTGTTACAGTTATCAGCACTTAAAGCAATTAAAAAAAAAACAAAAGTAAAAGATTTATTTTTTTATATCTTGGGAGATAAGTCCACCATCCAGTTAGAGATGCAACTGAAAAATTTCGACCTGGTAGTTACAGAAAAAAATAACTGAACTATATATTCATGAATACATGTATGTCCACCCTAAGCTGTATGACTTGTTACACTTCTAATTGAAGACATGAATTTAGTGATGCCGTTCTTCTTTAATATATTCTATCCAGTAGGGCCTACAGTCATCGCAATGGCAAAGATACATTGGTTTTCAATTATCATTTTTGTTTTAAAATGATCCAGATGGTTTTTTAATTGTTTCGCTTTTATCTTTCTGATGAAACAAATTTATACATTTGTTGAATGCTTACCTATTTGAAACATGTCAAAGCGCTGAACAATCAGATTATAATGCAGTTTGTTAATTCCTCAAATTTGGCTCTATTCACTTAATAATTAAATGGCTCAATTACGATAGCAAACAGTTCGGATTTGCAAGCAATTTCAACACTGACTAAGTTAATTATCTTATCCTTTACGACATGCCATACTTTTTCAAACCTGGATAAAACATTTCGCAGACATGGTTAATTCTTAAATTGGTGCAAATGTTTTAGATTTAGAGAATAAATAAGTCAAAACTGAATAAAAAGGATACTATATAATTACTCTTCAATAAATTTTGCACTGAAGAAATAATATGTACCCTGGACCACGTGAACGGAGACGCGTTATGCATTCTTTATGTTCATGGAAATGAAATTCTAATATTAAATGTCAACGTGCCGATAACTGTCACACAGTGCCGATAACTGATACATTTTAGTGTCTTTTGCCATTCCTAAAATCATGACATAGAATTATAATACTGCAGGGGTTATGTGATCAAAACAGCCAATCAGATTGATTATAACACCGTATGGTATATTTACAGGTTGTTTGATGTGCGAATCATGTTAGCAGGGTTTTTTGCCCATAACGTGCCGATAACTGTCACACTTGCTCTATTATGAATAAATTTAACATTAAATATTTTTTACTTAACCTGTAAAAGAAAACATGCAAGCAAAATTTTTTTTAAATGATAAATACTATGTGATATCTGCTGATCTTGACTAGAAGCCTAAAAACTGCCGTGAGATGAACAAAGTAAGACACTGAAAATACGAAATAGCACAAACTGTATAACTAAACAAGAGCTGTCCATAAGACAGCAAGCTTGACTATTGTGGGTGTTTGCTAATAAAAAAAAACTTTTATCAGTATAATAGCAAAACAAATTCTGCTAACTATTAAGTATAAACTAGGAAAGTTGAATCATAAAAAAAGTCAAAATCTATCACTATATATTTAATTTTTGGTAAATTAATTGTTTGATACAAAATGTACCCCTGAACACTATTGCTAAGTTTGATATAACTACCATAAGTGGTTACTAAGATATGTGCATGATAGTACCTTGCATGCAAAACTTTAACCAAATTTTCAAAGTCAAACAAGGGCCATAATTTGCACTAAATTTAAACAAGAGTTATCTGTCTTGACTGTGTGACACCCCTTAAGACATTAACAAAGTTTCAAGTCAATATCATAAGTAGTTACTAAAATATGTGCATGATAGTACCTAGCAGGCAAAACTTTAACCAAATTTTCAAAGTCAAACAAGGGCCATAATTTGTACTAAATTTATACAAGAGTTATCTGACTTGATTGTATGACACCCCTAAAGACATGAACAAAGTTTCAAGTCAATATCATAAGTGGTTACTGAGATATGTGCATGATAGTACCTAGCAGGCAAAACTTTAACCAAATTTTCAAAGTCAAACAAGGGCCATAATTTGTACTAAATTTAAACAAGAGTTATCTGACTTGATTGTATGACACCCCTAAAGACATGAACAAAGTTTCAAGTCAATATCATAAGTGGTTACTGAGATATGTGCATGATAGTACCTAGCAGGCAAAACTTTAACCAAATTTTCAAAGTCAAACAAGGGCCATAATTTGTACTAAATTTAAACAAGAGTTATCTGACTTGACTGTGTGACACCCCTTAAGACAGTAACAAAGTTCAAGTCAATATCATAAGTGGTTACTGAGATATGTGCATGATAGTACCTTGCATGCAAAACTTTAACCAAATTTTCAAAGTCAAACAAGGGCCATAATTTGCAATAAATTTATACAAGAGTTATCTGACTTGACTGTGTGACACCCCTAAAGACATTTACAAAGTTTCAAGTCAATATCATAAGTGGTTACTGAAATATGTGCATGATAGTACCTAGCAGGCAAAACTTTAACCAAATTTTCAAAGTCAAACAAGGGCCATAATTTGTACTAAATTTATACAAGAGTTATCTGACTTGATTGTATGACACCCCTAAAGACATGAACAAAGTTTCAAGTCAATATCATAAGTGGTTACTGAGATATGTGCATGATAGTACTTAGCAGGCAAAACTTTAACCAAAGAAGCAACGCCGACGCCGACACACAAGTGACTGTAATAGCTCTCCATATTCTCCGAATAGTCGAGCTAAAAATGACTTTAGATAAATATGTCATCACAAATAAGATTTGAAATGAACTGATCAGCAGCTATCTTCACTCTCGACACTCTTGGGTACTGATAAAATATTTACATTCGGCAAAGGTGATGCCTCGGCTGTCATCGCTGGTGTCTATGCATCTTTAACTTTGATTAATACAATAACCGAGATTAGAAATGAAAGAAGATGACGATCTTTCATTACCTTGAAACTATCAGATTGTTTTTATAATAATTCTATATTGTTAAAAGCTTTTTGTTTCGTTTAAAATAAAATCAAACTTGCATATGATCCCACTGTAAAGACTGTGTTTTCACCTTTTACTGAATGAAGAAATGAACGCGACCTATCCTATGAATCCTACCACCTCGAAAGCCTAGTGGTAGAGCGCCCACTTTGAGTGCGGGAGG
The DNA here is from genome assembly GCA_022818135.1 of Saxidomus purpurata. NCBI lineage: Eukaryota > Metazoa > Mollusca > Bivalvia > Venerida > Veneridae > Saxidomus > Saxidomus purpurata. The sequence goes on along the minus strand of JAFMSR010000012.1, from coordinate 37,082,685 downwards.
TCGTGGGTTGGCTCCCTGGCCGCGTCATACCAAAGACGTAGAAAATGGTACCAGTAGCTCCCTTGCTTGGCGCTCAGCATTAAAAGGGAAAAACTGGCTTCTCGTCTCTCATACCCTCACGGCGATGGATACCATCAGGAATGAGGTGTCGAGAGTGATTAATATAAGTTGCATAACTTATTTCACAATCAACCTAAAATGAAAGATAAAACAAGATAACTGGAAGATAGTTCTCCCAGTAAGGAAAATCAAAATTGTTAAAACTGTGAAAAAAAGTAAAAGAATTGAATGTTTAAAAACAACCGTTGCACGCTTAATAACTGGGCTGATCCACTGCCTGCTTGAATTATTAAAGATAAGGCAGGGAAAGAAAAAAGAAATTTTTATTTTAAGTTGGATATGACGCAATTTGGGTCGCAATATGTGAGGGTAACCATTTCCAACAGACTTCAGTATGAGGGAAAACTGAGTGCTTATGTAAGTCTGAGTTTTCATGGGTTTGGCAGAGACGGAGGGGGTGCCTTGTCTTGATAACCTGTTTGGAAATTCTAGATAACTGGGTAGGGAGATTGCTAAAAGATTGTACATGTAGTGTATTTTGTAAATCATAACAAGTTTGGAGGCTTGACGCCTGTTCTCAAGGGTGCTCCAGTCAATTGTGTTCTGCAGGTCTATCACACTGGTATCTCAAGGGTAATCATTTTTTTACCCATCTGATTGTGCATCGCTGAACCATTTCCAGCTTCTGCATATTAACCTATGTGTATCTCTAGTTAGCAATCTTACTCTTTTCTCCCAAATGATAGCCTTGCGTCAGGTCCCTCCAGGTCAACTCCCAAATCTAAAAGTAATCCTCCTCCTCCCTACTCTTAATTTCAAGGTCATGTATCTGAACTGCCAGTCCACTGTTAACAAAAATCTTGAATTTTACGTCCTACTTGACACTCACAACCCAGATATTGTCGTAGGAACTGAGTACTGGAGGCTTACCAAAGACCATATCACAAGTGAAATATTCCCATCGAAATAGGTTACATTCCCTTTTCGGAAAGATCAAAACTCACAAGTATAAAAGGAGACCAGACTGTGGCGTTTTCATTTTGGTTGACCAAAGGAGAATCATTCTCATGAGACCCAGCTCATTGAGCTAGTTGATGAAATATCCAAAAACCTCTCCTCAGATAAACAGACTGACCTTGATATTTGATTTTAGTAAAGCCTTCAACAAAGTCAGCCACCTTGTATTACTATTTAAACTTCAAGAACATGGTGTACCCAGACAAACTATGTCTTGGATCCAGTCCTTTTTACTAGGTAGATCTCAGTCAGTAGTGGTTAACGGTTGCACGTCTGATACATGTACACTCTCTGTTACATCGTGGGACTCCCAGGGCTCTGTCCTAGGACCTCTGTCAATGTTGCTACTCTACATAAATGATCTCCCTGACACGGTCACCTCCAAGGTGTGGCTTTGTGCTGATGATTCTGCTGTTTACCTTGCAGTTACTTCCCTTTCCGATTGTCAAGGTTACAAAACGATCTCTCTAACCTAGAAACTTGAGAAAAATTTAGGGACATGGAGTTTAACCCTATTAAATGCCAGGTCCTCAATATCTAATATATCTATCTTGTCATACTGCCTCACACCTCTTAAGAGTATTATGGGCAGGGGGCACGCTGGGTGTTAATAAAAGATAAAATAAGATAACTGTAAGATAATTCTTTCAGATAGGCAAATCAAGATTGTTAAAACTGTTAAAAAGAGTAAAAGAAATAAAGGTTTAAAAACAATGGTTGTACATTTAATAACTGGGCTGGGCCTCTTTTAGGCTATACCATGTCACACCAGTATTCCTATATATCTGTAAAATGTGTGTCTCCTGTTTCGTGTTACAATATATAATCAAAGCATTGAACATGCCGGTGGACTATTGTGTTGGCAAGTGTAAATTACGTGCAGCCAAGGTCTTTCAAATAGTATGGTCCGGAAACGCCCTCTATAAATGTCTTATCGTACTGATAATCTTGTCTCGGTTATCGATTTTTACCTGGAAGCGTTTATCACGCCGTGCATTTATCACGCCGAGCGAGTAAACTGGTATTTGTCCGATAAATGTATGCAAACTGCCCGTCTTGTGTTATTTAAATACCACAATTAATTAAAAAATGGTTAATTGGAAAGCTGTTGAAATTTTCTGTAAAACTGTGAAATTAAAACCTCTATATATAATTAACTTTTATCTTTAATGCGAGTTAAACACGGTCCATGCTATTCCGTCTTGCGCATTTTAGCGATGGATGGTAATTTGACTCGCGATACTGGTCTTATAAAACTGTACGTTATTATGTTTAAAAAAAAAAACGAAAATCTAATTCATATCCGATCAACAATAACTCTTAATTTACATTTTAATTAGCATTTTCCATCTTTGACCCTAAATATATAGTGAAAACCTGTGCACAAAATATCACCGTATCGCGAAAAAAATCACCATTGACGCCATTTTCGATTTTGAACGGATCTAACCGTCCCAGAAAATTAAAATACGGGTGAAATACGAAAATCTAAGACATAACGACGTACTTAGACTCAAATCTATGGAAAAGATGTTACATAATCACATGAACACCATGCAAGTAGGAAAGAGGCGCTAATTAGGTCGGTTTTCGGCTTTTGGTTATTTGTGAAAAAACCCGTTCGTAGAGGTCAACTTTCCAATGCGTAAATCCACGTAAAACGAAACATCGGTAAAATATAATATCATGTAATGATAAGGGAATGCATATATTGTTTTAGGATCCTTTGTTGGTCAAATTGATGGTAAAATTCGAGATATATGTAGTATAAAGTATCAATATTTTCTTTCTTTTTCCAAAATTGCGGGTCCCGGATGTTTGTCACGTGATCCGAGGCGGTTATTTATCGTATTACGCTCGTTTCCGGACCATACTATTTGAAAGACCTTGGTGCAGCAAAGCAATACTGAAATGCTCAACTCCAAGTGAAATACTGAATTAAATGTCAGAATCATGTTCACTCAGAGACATGAAAACTACTTTCTTTTGCAAAGCTAAAATAATTAAATCTTCAGTAAAATTGTGAATAAAATAGCTTTTTATATATTATTTCTTTTGATACTTTTTTAGCTCACCTGACCATGAAGCGAATGTCCGGTGTGCGTCCGTCCATCCACAATAAGTTTATTTACACTGTAGCATCTACATTTATGAAATAATCATAATGAAACTTGAACACAATGTTTATGGCCACAAGACCTTGGATGAGCTTGATTATGGACTTGATCCTATCTATCAAAAATGCAATATTTAGCTGTTTTAAGACCTCCATTTCTTCACTAATTCTTACAATATTTACACAGAAAAGAGTTTGATTATGGGCTTAATATGATTAGTTCTTCCACAGTTATGGCCCCTGATTTCACAAAAATTGCAAAATTCAACTGTTTACACTCTTGCGCCTTCATTTCTCCACTAATTTTAATAATATTTACAGAGAATGTGTATGACCATAAGATCTCAGAAGAGATCAATTATGGGCTTGATATGATTAGTTCTTCCAGAGTTATTGCCCTTGATTTAACAAACATTGCAATATTAAACTGTGTTTACACTCTAGCACCTTCATTTCTTCACTAACCTTAATCTTATTTACCAAGAATGTGTATGACCGTAAGACCTCGGATGAGCTATATTATGGACTTGATAGGATTATTCTTCCAGAGTTATTGTCCTTGATTTAGCAAAAATTGAAATATTTAACTGTGTTTACACTTCTTCATTTATCCTAATCAGTGTTGATGAAACTGGGTAGGGATGTTCCTTGCATGAAACTCCACCAAAAGTTTTACCTGGGGGTCATAATTTTAACAATTTTGACCGCCCAGGGGGGTCACTTGATTATACATTATGGCTTTATAGGAGAAATGTTAAATCTCTGAAACTGCAAGGCCTAGAGCTTAAATGTTTTGTATATAGCATTGCCTAGGAAGCCTCTACAATGATTGTTAAAATAATGATCCCAGATCAGTATCTATCCTACCCTGAGGGTCATTTGATTTTACATAGGCTGATATAAGAAAAACTTCAAAAACCTTCTTCTCTGAATCCACAAGGCCTAAAACTTAGATATTAGGCATAAAGCATTGTCTAGTTGACCTTTACCAAGCTTGTTCAAAGATTGTCCCCCGGGGTTAGAATTGACCACACCCAAGGTGTCACTCATTTTCATATAGACTTATATAGGAACAACTTTATAATTCTTCTTTTAAGAAACCACAAGGCCTAGAGTTTAGATATTTAGTGTATATCATTGCCTAGTGGACCTCTACCAAGTTTGTTCAACTCATGCCCCCGGGGTAAAAATTGACCCTTGCTAAAACATTTCTTCTCCAAAATCACATGGTCTAGTGCTTTAGAGCTTAGATATTGTGTATGTAGCAATTCACCCATTGAACCTCTACCAAGTTTGATCAAATCATGCCTCTATGGTCAAAATTGACCACAGCCAATGGGGCGGGGGTCCCTTGTCTGTATATAGAGTTACAGGAAAACCTAGCATCCAGTGAGTTCCTATAGCAACCAGCGACTAACCAAGCAACCATTGACTCCCTTAGCAACCAGTGACTTCCCCTAGCTACCAATGACTTCCCTCAGCAACAAGAGACTTCCTATGCAACCTTTAGCATATTCTTGCCACCAGTGCACAGTGACTTCCTTATGCACCATTGACATCCTTAGCAACTGGTAACAGTTGTGTTTTGCAATCACAAACTTTCCAGTACTGACCAGTGATTCCGTTAGCAACCAGTGATTTTCCCTAGCAACCAGTGATTTTCCCTAGCAACAAGTGACTTCTTTATTCAAGTGATCAGGGCCCTCTTATTTGATAACCTGTGACTTTTCTGTTATTTGGGATGATTTATTTATTTACATTCATATTTATTCATATAACTGCTTTCTTGTACTTGACATTGTCTTTTTTTGGGGGGGGGGGAGGGAGAGAATATTAGCATATGTTTTTGATGAATTTGTATTGTCTGTTGTATTGTATTGTGTGTTGTATTACATTGTTCTTGCCAGCTTTCCAAAAATATAGCTCTTTAGTCTCTAACTTTTCTTTTTGATGATTACAGTGAGCTTTTTAAGTTATTTGAATTTTGATGCTTTTTTCACTCAAATTACTTTAAATTTGAGATAACCCATTTTTTTCTTGAGGATAACAGTTTTCTAGTTAAAAATATTTTACTGACAAAAGTTGTTTTTTTGGGAAGGGGAAAGGATTACACTGGCAGGGACAATTTTTGTATTCTTGTTTTAATAAATCACATTTATTGATAAAACTGCCTTCTTGTACTTTGAAAAAGCTTGTGTTGTCCAATTTTTAGCTCACTTGATTCAAATGACATCTCCTCTGAAACCTCTAGGCCAATGTTGATAAAACTATGCAGGAATGTTCCTTGCATGAAGCTCTACCAAAATTGTTCAAAGAATTCCATTCCATGCAGAACTCTGGTTGCTATGGCAAAAAATAGGAAAAACTTTAAAAATCTTCTTCTCTGAAACCACAAGGCCTAGAGCTTAGATATTTGGCATGTAGCATTGTCTAGTGGACCTCTACCAAGATTGTTCAAATTATGACCCCCGGGTCAAAATTGACCCCGCGCGGGTGGGCCCTTAGTTTTTGCATAGGAATATATAGGGAAAACTTTAAAAATCTTCTTCTCTGAAACCACAAGGCCTAGAGCTAAGATATTTGGCATGTAGCATTGTCTAGTAGACCTCTACCAAGATTGTTCAAATTATGACCCCCGGGTCAAAATTGACCCCACACCGGGGATCACTTACTTTTGCATAGGAATATATAGGAAAAACTTAAAAAATCTTCTTCTCTGAAACCACAAGGCCTAGAGCTTAGATATTTGGCATGTAGCATTGGCTAGTGGACCTCTACCAAGATTGTTCAAATTATGACCCCCGGGTCAAAATTGACCCCACACCGGGGATCACTTAGTTTTGCATAGGAATATATAGGAAAAACTTAAAAAATCTTCTTCTCTGAAACCACAAGGCCTAGAGCTTAGATATTTGGCATGTAGCATTGGCTAGTGTACCTCTACCAATATTGTTCAAATTATGAGCCCCGGATCAAAATTGACCCCGCACCGGGGGTCACTTAGTTTTACATAGGCTTATATGGTAAAAACTTTAAAAATCTTCTTCTCTGAAACCACAAGGCCTAGAGCTTAGATATTTGGCATGTAGCATTGGCTAGTGGACCTCTACCAATATTGTTCAAATTATGACCCCCAGGTCAAAATTGACCCCGCCACTTGGTTTTGCATAGGAATATATAGTAAAAACTTTAAAAATCTTCTATTCTGAAACCACAAGACCTAGAGCTTAGATATTTGGCATGTAGCATTGCCTAGTAGACCTCTTTAAAGTTTGTTCAAATTATGCCCCTGGGGTCAAAATTGACCTTGCCCGGGGGGGGGATCATTTGTTTTACAAAGGCGTATATAGGAAAACTTATTTGGTATATAACATTATCTAGTGATCTTCCACCAGGCAAGTGGACTTGTACCAAGGTGAGCGATATAGGGCCATCTTGGCCCTCTTGTTAAGTAACCTTTGCATGAAGTGCTAAGATTGGCTTTTAGGATCTCTTGTACATTTACCATGTTGCAAGAAAAAACTGAAAAGAAACCACATTTGGCCATTTTTCAGCTCACCTGAGCCCAAAGTCAAGATGAGCTATTCTGATCACCTTGAGAACGTCAATCCCATGGTCCCAATGTTACAACAAGCTGTTATCATGTCTGATCAAATGGACAAATTCCTGAACAAAATGCTCATCTTCAGGAGCCGCCATGGCGCAGTGGTAAAGCGTTCGCCTCAGGATCAAAGGGCCCCGCTGGGTTTGATTCCTACAATCACCACATCCGTAGTGTCATTAGGCAAGACACAAATAATTCCACATTGCCTCTCTCTCTTCGAGGTTAATTCCATCTGCAATGAGTATCGAGAGCGATTGAGAATAAATAAATTAGTATAAACTATAACGCTCATCTTGAACTAATGTGATCGCTTGATGACAGTTTTATATCGGATGTTGCTGTAAGAGTGTTAAATGCCTGTTTTTCACTGTTTTTCGGTCAATTATTACAGAGGGGCAGTTTACCTTACTGTTTTTCCGGGGAAGAACAAGTACTAGATCCTTCCAGGAGTTCCATAAGAAACTGCCAACTTTCTCACACACAGAGACATGGTAGGTAGCAGGGCTAGAACCCATGACCTTGAACTTATGAGAGGTTACAGTGATTTCAAGTCAACGACTAACCACTCAACCATTAAGGCGTAAACTTGTATGTCTGTCCTCTGTCCACATTTACCTTGTGTACACTCTTGAGGCCATCCTGATGAAACTTAGTATCTAAAGAATGTTTGTCTTGTTGGATCTTAGGTCAAACATGAAACTGGTGTCACATGTGGTCAAAAACTAGGTTACCCGGACAAATAAAAACACACCAATTTTTCCCCCAATCATTTTAAATTTTGGTCAGATTATTTGTCTTGATAATCTCTAGGTCAAGTTTAAAATGAAAATTTTAGAAAGGAGTTGAGATATTTTAGATTCTATTAGATTTACAAGTCAAGATTTTTAAGTGAAAAATTTTGAGTCAAGATTTCTTAGTCGAGTGTCTCATGTGGCAGAGCCTATGCACTGCACCCTATCTGATTTTCTCCCAAGTGTAATTTGCCATGAAATTTCTTCAAAACTGCCAGGTAAGAGCTCAGGGAACTCTCATCTGTTACTGGGTGATAGAATGGTAGTGGTTTTTAGACTTCAGACACAAGGATGCTGCCTTAGAGTAGAACAAGTCGCTCCAGTAGCTCTATCAAATAGTTAGCTCCCCTAACCTACAATCATTCTGTGTCTGGATAACAGGTTTCTTCAGGTCTTGCAGTTTCATTTTATGACATTTCAAAAACACAATAGAAACAAAAATATCTATTGGAATTGATTTATTACTAACAGATATGTAACAACTAAGGTAAATCATACAGATAGTTAAACACATTGATGTAAAAGCAGCCTGATCAGAGTGAAAGTCAAAATATTTCATTTTAAAATTGTATCTTACTAGCTTAAAGATGCAAATTAAAGTTTTGTTTAAATACACATCAATGACATGGAGATAAAGATTTCTTCTCAGCTTCCCCCCCCCCCCTCGATATTTTATCACTAAAGTTATCCACAAATTGGACATATGTTTCATTGAAATAAATAACCAAAAATGTACAAATGCATATGTTGTTTAGTTTTTTTACAACAGTTAAAAACATTTCCATGACCAAGCTGCTTACAGGACTGTGTTTTGAAATGTCCAGGAATAAATAAGAATTTATTTCAAAGTGTAAATACACATTGTTAAGTACATAATGAACTTACTATGAATAATAACTTGTGGAAAATATCTGACGGTGATTTTCGTTTATTGAAAAGACAATTTTCATGAAGTAAATCTCTTATTAGAAACCGAAATGAAAGATGTGAAATTTTGTGTGAACCCAGACCAAACTGACATACACAGCTAATATCAAAATATATAGGAAGAACTACAAAATGTATACATAAATATGCATAAACCTCTACACAAGAAAAAAACATATCACAAAAATTGACATAGAAATTTAAATAAGAATATAATGGACGGCAACAATTTTTATCTTCTATTTATCACAGCTGAACTACATGCATAATCGGAGAAAAATATAATGTCACTTATTAAATTAGTTTATAATTTTTAAGGCATGAAATACAAGAATAAACATGTCTATAAATAAGCTAGATTATGAAAACTAATAAAAAGTAAGCATGCTAATGATTACTTGTGAGACTTGTATCTGTAGAATTTGCTATCATTTTGTACACTGTTCCTTACTTTTATTCTTTATATATCAATAAAATGTTTTACTGCTTACATTTCTGATTATTCATTCATGCTTTATGGTGTTGGTTAAAAATAGAAACAATGCAACTTTTAATTACAAAAAAATGCTTTTAATTTACAAAAAATTAATCACAAAACACATATATCAACACTGGAACACACTGTGTGCATTGAAATTAAAATGAACTCTATGCCGACTAGCTGTAAAAAATTGTCTGCATAGATAACACCAATGAGATATATAGAGATATCACTAGAATGATGTCTGATAAATATAATGTAAAGGTAACACCACAGATGAATATATCCAGAGATCTCTGTACATATATCACCACAGAGATATCTGAATTTACTATAGATATCACCATTTCATGATTGTAAAGACTCTTCCCTCCCCAAAACTAGAAATAAGAAAGAAAATAAAACACCGGAATATCTTTCAATATATTATATAAACATTTTATACATGATTTGGTCAAACACTAGAAACTTGTGGAAAGTAATTTACATTTACTTAGTGAGCTTTGTGCAATTTTCCCTATTACTAACTCTTCTCTGCAATGGATGTCTCGTTTCATGCGTTATGTAATCTTGTGGATTATTTATACTTGTATACCATGTGCTTTTTTTTTACAAACATTTCCATTTGACATCTGCTAATTGAAAATCCTCATGATAATAGAAAGTGCTTACAATATGTCTAAAATTGAAAGAGGAACGAAAAGTTTGAAAATTCAAACGTTTATGTCTCTTTATTCTGCTACACAGTTCCTTAAGTTTTCAATGTTTGTGAATATTAATTTCCTTCACAAATAACTGTTTGGTGTATTTATTCATCAGTCATAAGTATTGGATATGAAATCATCACTGTCCATTTGAATTACTAGAAAGTTACTTGGTATCGCAGAGTAACGCGACACCTCTCAACGTCCAATGATCTGGATTCTGATTGGTCTTCAACACTACAGAGGTGATGAAGGTCAGATCTGTTCGACGTGGCTTCTTGTAAATGGGACACAGATACATCCTTGGGTCTTGACCTCCGGTGCTATTAATTGCGTAAATATGTATAACTGGCATCATCTCAAACAGAACCTTTGGCTTCGACTCGATGAGTTTACTTCCACGTTTGTCCCAGCCAGCACCCTCTAGGTACAGACCATAGACGTACACACCCTCCGACGGGGGCTGGGTAATGTCATCCTTCATTGACCTTGTGACCTCGTTATAAACTATCACAGTATCCAAAGCCCAACCCTTGTGTGCTCTTGTCACTTCCTGTTTTTGAAAAAAAAAAAGTTAAATAAAGTGAAACCTCCCTATAATGTGCACAGCTGGAAAAAACAAAAATGAGTTACAAACTGACTGTTCTTTCTTAGGGTTATCAAAACAAGATGCCTGAAAAGGCAATTATCACTCTACTGGACTGACTGGACTTTTCTGAGTAAGTTTTGTTAAAATCTAATGCAATGTTGTCAAGGAAAAGCTAACAGATGTCACTGTGTCACTTTGATCTTGACCTTTAACCCACTAATCTAAAAAACAATTGGCTAGAAATGAAATTTGGTTTTAAATTTGTAGCCAGAAACTTTAGACTGGTTCAAGTGAGACTTTTATTAACATAAATCATTGTCAACAAATTATACCTGTCTCATTGCAGTAATGAAGCCTTGTGCATTAAAGAAACCAGTCATCCAGAAGCAGTTTGGACGTCCATCAAAGCACCAGGCATTAAACTGGGTGTTACGGTCAATGAGCTCTGTAAACCAGAAACCAAGTGTGCTCGAATCCCAGGAGATCTGTAATAAAAACAGAATGACAATATTATAGTTATAATAGGTTGTTTTATTACAACTTATGGGATTAAATCTTGAGAATTTACCTCGGTACAAAATGTCAAACTTGTTCGTAATGCACATAGGGCTCTACTTAATGGAAACTTGTCTAAGACATATAAAACTGACCATTATAAGACTGCATATAAACAGATAAGGCAGAAATATTTGGCTTACCAGTGAGTAAGCACAATAAAAGCTTAGTTTATAATATTTTGCCAGTTCAGAAGAAAATAGAGATAATGCCGTAGAAGGTACACTAGGTTTAGTGCAGGAATGATGTATCACATTACCTTGGCCCAGACTTTAGGTATCCTGGCATCATACATGCTATCTAGAGCATCTCTCAGGTTCTCACTCATAATGATTGTACCGTCGATCGCCAGTTTCAGATCATGCAGTGTTACACGTACAGTCGAGATGACCCGCTGCATTCGATCGATCTCCTGCCTTAAGAAGATGTTCATTGGTTGTAAGGCACCCATCTTCTGCAATCTCTGCTTCACTTCAAAGTCAAGGTAGTCATTAGGTAGTTTTTCCAACATGTCATCACATATTCTGGTGACGATGGATTCACGAGTTTCCCCAGAGCCACCACTACTGTCCTTTGGCTGAATGTTTAGTATGGTGTCCAAAATAACTTTGGCTGTCTTACTTGAGTACCTGTTAAAGAAAGAATAATTGTTCAGTCCCTTTATGACTGAATTAAATACACACTTCTTGGCAAAAATTCAGATAGCTTCCTGTGTATATGGTTATGTTTCCAAGCACCCTAGGCAAGGGCACAAAACTGAGTGTAACGTCAGAAAAAGTATGTGGTGGATGATCCAACCTCTCATATATAACTTCAGAGTCAACTTTGTTGATTTTATATTAAATTTCAATTACTCATTGATAAATAATACAAAATTAGGGCCTAGACCAGATTGATGTGTTAAACCCTATATTAGACTCTAAAAGGGAAATATTCATAAGATAAATTTTTCAAAGCCTTAAACATGTGATAGAAAACTTACGTGATCTCAGCGTTGGGATGTAGCCCAAACACTTCTGTTGTGTCGGTGTTGTTCAGTGCACCAATGAATTCCATATACTCTCCAATCTTAGTACATTTAGGGATTGTGTAGCCCTTGTAGAACACAAAGTTGGGGCTGAACATGTTGTCACCAAACCAGACTTTACAGAAAGTGTTGAGCAAACGCTTGTCAAAGTCATCAGTGACACGGCCACCATACTGGATCTCACCAAACATGTATCGCACACATGTCCACCCTACACCCTAAATTAATATAAACTAATTATTAAAATCTAAGTTTTAGACAATCCTTTCTATTTTCAAATATTAGTCTCTTTTCCTGCACCAGTGGCCTGCAACTTACTTTTAGATTTACATTCATTTTCAACAGTAGGTCAATGTGCTTACAGACGTTATGTTAACTCGCAACAATTAAACTGACTAACAAGTGACTGATGCTATTAATTGCCAATTGCCCTTCTATTTCAGCTACAGAAGTAACAATAGCCTTTATATAAAGTGCCGTTGCATTTCCTTCTTGATAATTTCAAAGTAACTGCACCATGCGTAGTTATGGTTATTAACAATTTCAATTAAAAAAACTTAAACTAAAGTGTAAAAATGTGACTCACAAAGAATGAATGTACAGGACAATGAAATAAGATAAATGACACACTATGTGCATGTGAAATTCTAGAATTTAATGAAAACATTGTCTGGGCAGTATGCCCAGAGCACTCCATGCTATGAAGTGGAAGCACATCGATTGCGCATGCACAAAGTTACATACTAATTTTAGGCAAGATTTTATTTTCTTAACAAAACAGAATTATATATTTCCCAATACATTGTAGTTTTTACCAGAGGTATGTGCTGCTAAACAGTAACATTTTACTACTGTAACAAAATTTTGGAATTATTCAAGCAACTCGTGTATGAAATATTTTTGTGTGGTTACAAAAATGATCGTCTTTGTTACAAATGTACAGTCTGTCATCTTTTAAATAATGCAGACTACATCTAGTATACTTTGTTACGAACCTTTTTCAGATCCATGTCATCGAGGTGATTCTGAACAAACTGTACGCTGGCATTATAATCAGCGGCATTGAATTCATAAGGTATGTTCCATCCCAGAGGTCCGAACTTTCTGCGTTCTTGTACAACAGTATGCAGAAAAGCAACACCATACAGCATAGGCTTCCACTGAGGCATGTTGGAGATATCAAGGAAATCTTGCGTCATTCCAGCATATGAGCGCTTCAGACCAGCTTTTATACCCTGAGGAGGTTCATTTGTGAACTTGATAGCAGTCTGAAATAGAAAGCAATAGAAACTAGAGCTATCACTAAATGTGATTAATACCCCCAAAAGGATTGCTTTATAAACTGAAGAAGTTCGTAGTAACATAATACCTTGCAAACAAACTAAAAAGAGATATTGTTCTTAGCAGTTCCTCTCATTGTGCTTGACCATTGTATGAAGTTGTATTGAATTCCAACTTTGTAGTTTTCGAAAAATGCTCCAGACAGGGAAAAGTAACAAAGGGCAATAACCCTGTAATTAGTCAAGATGGAGTTATGGTTACTGTGCACTGCACTCCCCCTCAATGTGCTTGACCATTGTATGAAGTTGTATTGAATTCCAACCAGAAGTTTTCAAGTTATGCTTCGGACAAGGAAAAGTAACAAAGGGTAATAACTCTGTAATGAGTCAAGATGGGGTTATGGTTCCTGGCACTGCACTTCCCCTAAATGTACTTGACCATTGTATGAGGTTGTACTGAATTCCAACTAGTAGTTTTCAAGTTATGCTTCAAGGACAAGGAAAAGTAACAAAGGGCAATAACTCGGTAAATACTCAAGATAGAGTTATAGTTCTTGTACACTGCACTTCCTCTGAGTGTGCTTGATCATTGTATGAAGTTGTATTGAATTCCAACCAGTAGTTTTCAAGTTATGCTCCGGACAAGGAAAAGTAACAAAGGGCAATAACTCTGTAATTAGTCAAGATGGAGTTATAGTTCTTGTGCACTGCACTTCCTCTCAATGTGCTTGACCATTGTATGAAGTTGTATTGAATTCCAACTTTGTAGTTTTCAAGTTATGTTGCTCCAGGACAAGGAAAAGTAACAAAGGGCAATAACTCAGTAAATACTCAAGATAGAGTTTAGTTCTTGTACACTGCACTTCCTCTGAGTGTGCTTGATCATTGTATGAAGTTGTATTGAATTCCAACCAGTAGTTTTCAAGTTATGCTCCGGACAAGGAAAAGTAACAAAGGGCATAACTCTGTAATTAGTCAAGATGGAGTTATAGTTCTTGTGCACTGCACTTCCTCTCAATGTCCTTGACCATTGTATGAAGTTGTATTGAATTCCAACTAGTAGTTTTCAAGTTATGCTCCGGACAAGGAAAAGTAACAAAGGGCAATAACTCTGTAATTAGTCAAGATGGAGTTATAGTTCTTGTGCACTGCACTTCCTCTCAATGTGCTTGACCATTGTATGAAGTTGTATTGAATTCCAACTAGTAGTTTTCAAGTTATGCTCGGACAGGAAAATGCAACGACCGCCCGACCCCCCCACCGACCGACCACCGGACCCACCGACCGACCCGACCCCACACCGACCGCCCCCCCACCAACACCGGTGCACTTCCTATACCCCCTAAACTTCTTTTGGGGTATAAATATAAGAACTTAGATTTGCAGTAATACAACCAGTTTAAGCATGTCGGCAGAAAATTGTGTGCCTTAAAAGTTACTGAAAACATTTTTCATATTAAAACTCGATAAATAGTAATTTTTACCCACTTGAAAAAAGACACCTGAATCCCCTTACATGCATACAATATGAATATGTCAGATTATTTGCCAACAACTGGAACATCAGAAACTACATGCCTGAACGAAATTTCGGATACACTTCAGTAATTAGTTACAATGGGTACGAGTGAAATCAAATATTATCTTCAAGATTAAGAAGTCAGTTTGGTCCAAAGTTGCAAAATGTTCATCCAGAGAAAATTACCGAATTTCCCATACCTGAAAAAAGCTAATGGGAATTTGCCGCACCTGAAGGGTACTGAAAACTGATGGAAAATTTCTCGTACCTGAAGGAAAGTGATGGAGAATTTCCCGTACCTGAAGGAAAGTGATGGAGAATTTCCCGTACCTGAAGGAAACTGATGGAGAATTTCCCGTACCTGAAGGAAACTGATGGAGAATTTCTCATACCTGAAGGAAACTGATATAGTATTTCCCATACCTGAAGGAAACTGATGGAGAATTTCCCATACCTGAAGGAAACTGATATAGTATTTCCCATACTTGAAGGAAACTGATATAGTATTTCCCATACCTGAAGGAAACTGATGGAGAATTTCCCATACCTGAAGGAAACTGATATAGTATTTCCCATACCTGAAGGAAACTGATATAGTATTTCCCATACCTGAAGGAAACTGATATAGTATTTCCCATACCTGAAGGAAACTGATATAGTATTTCCCATACCTGAAGGAAACTGATATAGTATTTCCCATACTTGAAGGAAACTGATATAGTATTTCCCATACCTGAAGGAAACTGAAGGGAGAATTTCCCATACCTGAAGGAAACTGATATAGTATTTCCCATACTTGAAGGAAACTGATATAGTATTTCCCATACTTGAAGGAAACTGATATAGTATTTCCCATACCTGAAGGAAACTGATGGATAGTATTTCCCACTACCTGAAGGAAACTGAAGGGAGAATTTCCCATACCTGAAGGAAACTGATATAGTATTTCCCATACTTGAAGGAAACTGATATAGTATTTCCCATACTTGAAGGAAACTGATATAGTATTTCCCATACTTGAAGGAAACTGATATAGTATTTCCCATACCTGAAGGAAACTGATATAGTATTTCCCATACCTGAAGGAAACTGATGGAGAATTTCCCATACCTGAAGGAAACTGATGGAGAATTTCCCATACCTGAAGGAAACTGATATAGTATTTCCCATACCTGAAGGAAACTGATATAGTATTTCCCATACCTGAGGAAGAAGTATTTCCCATACTTGAAGGAAACTGATATAGTATTTCCCATACCTGAAGGAAGAAGTATTTCCCATACTTGAAGGAAACTGATATAGTATTTCCCATACTTGAAGGAAACTGATATAGTATTTCCCATACCTGAAGGAAACTGAAGGGAGAATTTCCCATACCTGAAGGAAACTGAAGGGAGAATTTCCCATACTTGAAGGAAACTGATGGAGAATTTCCCATCCCCTAGAAGAATTTCCGGTACTTGAAGGAAATTGATGGAGAATTTCCCATCCCCTGGAAGAATTTCCCATACCTGAAGGAAACTGATGGGGAATTTAGTAGGAAACTGATGGGCAATTCAGTGCATCTGAAGGAAACTAATAGGCAATTCAGTGTACCAGCAGGAAATTAATTGGGAATCTAGTATACCTGAAGGAAACTGATTGGGAACTTTGGATGTTCCTCTGTAGTTATCCAAAGTCTGAACTCCTCATGGACAGTTTCTGTCTCCAGGAGAACGTCCAGGCTTTCCACAACATAATCCAAGCTCAAGTGGCAGTTCTGCAACAATAACCAGCCACCATTCTGTACACTCTGGGCGAGCAGACGTCTAGCATGCACCTCTTGACCTTGTCCCATAGAAATGGCACGGATTTCTGAAATGAAAATATACAATCTATTGTGATGAAACACTTTTAATGGTCTACGATAAAAGCAACAAAAACAAAATAACTAAGCAAATTAAATCTAAGATTTGAAGGTTGTTTGATAATAAGAATACTCAGAAGAAGATTCAGTTTCCAAGGAGACACTTTCTAGATGTACCTGATTTCAAAAGGAGTTTTCAATATCTATAACTAAGTAACTATGCAGCACTTCCTAATTGCTACAAGCTTCTATCCCACTATTAATGCAAAAAATATTTCTAACAAACGGAAAAGATTGTGCTCATGGGCCATTCCTATTATGGAAATCACTCTCTCATGCATATCTCCTAATTTTGACCACAAGCATGCTGCTATCATATCAGGGGTTTCAGAATTATTTTCAGTAATTTTTTAATCCTTACCGATCTTGTGTTTCTTGGCCAAAGCTTCAATGTTGTTAGTTGGATCAGAGCCAAGGGACAACAGACAAACCATTGGTGACCGTGTGGTACTTTCATACCACATTTTCTCAAGGTCAAGAATCACACCCTCAGCATACTTGTCTCCAAGTGTGTCAGAAACAAACTTTCTAGCCTGGGGCAATGTACGGTCTGGACACCAAGATCGCACCAGCAGCAGACGTCTAAAAACGTCCAGAGAGTTGTTGTAGCCATCGGGAATAACTTCCTCCTCGGGAGCATCTTTATCAAACCATTGCTTCCATTGTTTCTCATTACGCTGAACCTGTATAGGAAGCATTATTAAAGGTAAGGTTTTCAAAATTCATGCTCTTAATTGAAACTTATAGAAAAGAGTATTATCTTGTTACGTGATATTACATGTTTCCATATTACATGTTGTTTCCCTCATATATTTCTGTAAGCAAATTTTTCTTTCTCAATTTGCAAATTCAACACATTAAAATTAACTAAAGTCTATGCTAAAAAAGTTGAAAATTTTAATGGTAGACTTTAGTTTTAAGTGTCAAATTTAATTTCCTTACACTGAAAGGTTAACATCAACAGACAGCCAAACTTCATTTCCACAAAACTACACAGTGCAGGGTATCTAGAAAATGAACTGCAGAAGAAATATATAAGCATCTGGTACCTGTTCCTGTATTCCTGAGAACTGATGCAGGTTACTCAGTTCCACCAAGTTGAGCCAGGTCAGATCCAAGATCCACTTGTGAGGTTTGGGTTGTACCACATTCAGATCCAGGGAGGCGCCACCTACATGAAACAAAAAGAAAGTTCACTTCAATTGTGAAAATAAAATTTAAAAGTACATGCATTATCTTACCTTTTCCTTGAACATAGTGATTCTGGATGTAGATATTTTTTTAATTATTGCAGCCTAGAAGTTTTGTCTTTTGTCACCATGGTACCTCAACCAACAAAAAGGCTTTGCAATCCAGACAAGCTGAGCATCACCTTTACAGTAGGGGCCAGCAATTTCTGACTTGATTGAATGAGAACCTTTTTTAGAGCACAATAATTACTACAATCTTATAATTCCAAGCACCAGGTAAAATAGCAAATTTTAACCATTCCTTAGCTAGCTGGCCTTTCATCAACAAGGAATATTCAAAAGGACCTATGCTGGGATTAGATTCGGGGGACCATCTGTTTCTTAGCTAGTATCTAAACTACTACTACCAGACAGAGGGAATATATGAGCTCTTCTGTGCAAAACATATTGACAGGCCTACAGTGACAGTATTGATAAAGATCAATATGCATTTATCAGGGCACTTACCTTTAATCAGGGTGAGGAACTCTTCATGTTTGACCTTGCCAGCTGCCATATCAATCTTCAAGGCCAGTAACAAGGTAAAGGTCATCTTGTCCTTCTCATAGAGGCCACGTACAGCATATTTAAACACTTCAAATGTCATGAACTCTATGATGTTTGTGATACGTTTCTGTGTTATTGGAGATTTGGTGGATCTGCAAGCAGAAAACATGTCATTCACAATCACAGCATATAGTCCTGAGAAAATGCATAACAGTCTTGAAAAGGTATTTTTAGCTGTTGCAGCCATTGTAAGCAGTGAAGCACATTCAAAAGAGGATTATCCCAGGAGCATTCCTATTGAGTTTGGTTGAAACCAACAGACTGGGAGATAGCTGACAATGGACAACTAGCAAAAGGCATCAAGCAATCACAAAGGTTAACCTTTTACAGAGCCGGATGATGACAAAAGGTTACAAACCTTGCCATAGAAAGGTCAAACAATCCAAGGAACTGTTTCAATGACGTCTGGTACATACAGTTCACAAGACTCATCTCTGTAATGAGGAAATACAAGATACTGCCACGTGTTGCAACAGGCCTGAATTCTTCACGAGCCAATGTGATCTTTGACTGGGTTTCATCTGCTGTCTGCAGTTTCTGCTGCACATCCTGTGATGTTGCCTTGGTAACCCGAAGCACGTTTATCAGATCCTCATCATCAACAAGTGATCCCTGGGTGCTTGTTAGGCGGAAGAGCAAGTTATCCTCCAGCTCCTTCATCTTCTTTTTGTTGGCTGTTACGTCTTCCATTAGCTTCACTCTCTCCGACTCAAGTTCCTGATTTAATCGTATGATTTAATTACATACATTACTGATGATAGATTAGTTGAATTAATTAATTAACCTTGGATCTGTTTGTGAAAGATGATGTAAATGACCAAGCCTTTAATTAGGAATAATTAAATTATTGCATCTTCCCACATTTAAAAGATTTGAGAGAACAGTGCAACCAACATACACAGGAAAACTATCTAATGCTAAGCTGTAAAAGTTTAGATGGCAATAAATTCATCATGAACTATGGTAATATACCTAATCTAGTTTCTAAAAAATAAATTAATCAAACTTACAGCTTTCTCTGTAAGGATGACGCGTCCCAACAGCTGGTCTTCAAGACCTTTCATTGTGACAGCGAAATCAATAAGTGATGTCCTTGCATATATTTCTGGCGTGTAAGCCGGATTGGACAGTTTTGTTGTAATGTAGAGCGCAAAGCCTTTCATGATGTCACATTCTTTATCGCCCACCTTCACTTTCAAGGTCGAACCAACTTTAATAAAGTTCTTTTCAAGAATATTGTCTAGGGCTGGGTCTAACTCTTCAGCAATGTCTTCAATCATTAATGGACGTCCCAGTGACATGGCATCCTCTAGATGTTGTCGGAAGTACTTGTGGTTGAGTGACGTCAACTGGCAAGTATAAGAATTTCTAATTAGTTTCAAACATCTTTCTGAGCAGATCATGTTATGAATGAAAATTTGTGGGCACAAAAGTTTATGAATGTCTGACAAAATGCAAGTTTGTCTGACCCTTGAATTTGTAGATCTCCTTTTTCTGTAGAAAATAGAAATGTTGGACAGTTTTTCAATGGGATTTTAAATTTGTTGATAAACTCAACCATGAAATATGAAAATGTAACTGCAAAATGAACATTTATTGGTTTATGAATTTTATAATCACAACAACAAGTACCTGCAGCTCGCTCTGTGCTTCTCGAGATTTGATCCAGTTTTTGCCCTGGCCTTGAGGATCAATGAGAAGTGGGTATCTTGAAGCTTTTGTTACAACAATACCATTCTGTGTGGACAGCTCATCATTTGGTAGACCTTGCAAGTTCCACTCTGCGATCTAAATGACAAAATATGGCACATGTAAGTACAAAGCAAGAAATGTACCATAAAACCAAGCCGGTTTTATAATCATTTACTTATATAAATGACTGTTTAAGTTGATGAATCTTATAATGCCAATGGTACCAATAGTAGAGGTCTGTTTCTGTATCCATTACAAATGCGAAATATGTAACACAGACTCTTGTTAACACAAAAAATAGTGCAGATCATGATCAGGTTGCACATCTATTGATAGATGGACAAGTCCATGTTCGAAATGTAGCAGGTAAATGGTTAAAGCAAGTGAAAACTACCTTATAAACTGAACACTAAATTGCATGAAAGCAATAACTTACTGTATTTTGATCCACAAGCATATCAATGGTGTTGAGGTTGAGAGTGAATGGGATTTTCCTGGTTTTGAGTTCCTTGAACCAGTTCTTGAAGAGGATAGCACGGAAGTCTTGATTGAAGGGTCCACAGTAGGACAAGAATGCTGTGCACACCAAAACATCACCAACAAGTCTGTAGACAAGAAGAACAAGTATGAACATTTATAGAAGAGTGAAAAACTGTATGTAAAATATACATGTATTTTCAAATTTGGTGAAAGTGAGAAATTAAACCATCTAAATGTGACATACTGCTCAGACCAAAGATGATAAAAATTGCTCAGTCAATGAGAAGTCAAATTTGAAAGACTTGGACCATAAAACTTTTCTTTGAGACCAGTTTCAAGGTTCTGGCCTTTGATTGGTTAGAAGCTAGCTATTCTTAAAAACTGACAAATCAAATGCCACAGATTTGAGACCAGTGTTATACTGTAATTTTGTGTTAAAGCTACTGAAATTTCTGTTGTTTCTTTTAAGGAGATTCTGGATGAAAAGCAACAACCTGGCATACTTAAGCATCTTTCACTAAGAGAAACACTTAGTACATATATATGTTTTTCTTGAGAAACTCTTGTTGGAATCAATTTGTAGTTCTGAAACATCTGCATAACAAACCTGAATCAATACCTTTTTTATTCTTAACTAAAAATATGTGATAAAAAAATGAAATTAAAATTGTAACAACTGAATAAAAGGTGTTCATGTGACTAAAGAAAAAATCATGTATTTTTGGAATATCTGTTGTGAATTGATATACCATACATCAGATACATTGTATACTTACTTGTGACCTCATGCACATTGAATACCGAGTATATTTAAACCTTTAGTCTGTGACTATACATGCATGTAAAATAGTCTTTATCATATAACACAACAGGCCTAGCATGCAGTGAAGAGTTGGAACATTGTAAACAGACCTTTTCTTAAAATGTTAAGTCACTAATGGCAGTTGCTAACACTGCCTGATAAGCTTTATTAATCCCTTAATAAAAGCATAAAAATAATCTCTATGACCTTGACCTACTTGTTTTCAATTTTCTACTTGCCACAGGCAGGCTAATGAGTAAAGGGTTTTAAAGGTTCCTCTTTAGTGTAAACTATTGCTAATCTCAGGACTCACCGTGACTTTTGACCTTTAAAGTCAGATCATCTTAATTAGGACTCACCGTGACCTTTGACCTTAAAGTTAGAGCATCTTAGGGCTAGCCTTGACCTTTCAGTCAGAATGTAAGGTATAAAATATGAAAACAGAAGCTGCACTAAACTTTTATGTCTATTTACTGCCATGACAGTTCTTGTGTCTGACCTCAACCTTTTACGACTCGGCCACAATACTAATTACAGTCATCTGCAGTACAAAGGGTAGGCAGCTGTGTGACACCAAAGTTTCTTAACAGATTATGCTCTTGCCTGCTTGTGACTGCACTAGTCTACAAGAAGCTGTTTCAATGCTAGTCTACTACAACAAGTAACTAATACATTTCCTGTACCTTCCATGTCTGAGGCTTTACAGAGCAACTTAGATGGTTAACACTGTAGTTTACATATTAACTCCAAGTTTGAAATTATATGATCAGCCTACACAGACTGCTTTTAGAAGTGCAAGTAAGCTCTACCATAGTTTTATACTGGATTTTTTGTAAATGAACTGTCATTTGGCATATGTGTGTGATTTAAACATATAAATGTTTGATTGAAGATCTGTTGAATTAATTGTTGGTCATGCTATTGTTTCATTTTACTAAAAAACAGGAATTCTAATTTCCTAAGGCCAAAATAAAATTAGTATCTCCTCATTGTTAAGGATCTTTACATTAAATATTGAAATACGATATTAATGCATACTGGTACCATAAATTATATCACTAACAAGTTAACAATCATGTAATGTAAAATATCCTTTATGGTTTTTTCCTTCAGTAAAATTTAATATAACAAATAAAAGTACACGTTAGTTTAATTCACATAATATCAAAATCTGTGTTTACAACACTTATTTCCAACAAAACATTTGACGTCTGCTCAATAATGACTACAACTTCAATGACTGTACAATAATTTACAATATGTTCTATTTATTTTACCCTGTACCTTGCTGTATTTATCTGCCAGACTGAACATCCATGCAGACTGATCATGATCTACACTATTCAGTCTGTATTAAATCTTCATTGAGCACCCCTTTCAACAACTAATGGTACAGTCCACATTGAAAGATGGACAAGTCCATTACATTTTTTTATCAGGGTAAGGGTTCAGCATTTGTCATTCAGTGCCTGACCAGAGTACTATCACTTTCTTTAGCATCTGATAACCACTTTTCTTACCTTTTGCATTAACAGTGAAAAGAGTATGCAAACTTAACACACATTAAATCAAAATAAGTAACTGTTCCTCAATGTATCTGAAATACTTTCAAAATGGAAACTGTAGTCACTTCTCTCATTCACCCTTACCGGAATTTCTAAAATGGACTGATCCATCTTTCAATTTGGACAATACCATTAGTTGCTTCAAGGGATGTTTAGTAAAAACGATATTCGTTGACTTGATAGAGAACTATGCAGATTATGATTAAATTGCATGGATGTGCAGGCTGATCATGATCTACACTGGTCGCATAGCAAGAATCACTTGTCAACAGCAGGGTAAGGGTTAAATATTGCCAGACACTAAATTATATCACTTGTCATCTCAACAATACATTCACAGTACAGGTGCATGGGTACCTATCAAAAGCAGTGTACGTATCATGATCATGATCGGGATTCTCATTACCGGTTGTTCTGTTTCGATTACAGAAGTAATATAACAATATCATTGCTTAGAATATACAAAACATACATAGTTAAAGAATGATATAGGTATGTAATTAAATTTTAAGGTTGAAATAACAACATGAGCACAATGATTTCTTCTTTCACATTTTCTGATTTTTACCTTTCAAACACACTATGTCTGTGGTTAAAATAAGGCAGAAAATAGTTTAAAACATTATTTATACATTGTACGTTGTTTTGTTTTTGAAAGAGAAAACAAAAACGTCTTGTTGACATGTTATACAAGTGTTGTTAATTAGGCATAAAAGAGAAGCAAGTCAGATGAAGAAATTTATGTAATTCAAATATTACATTTTATTTAGAAAATACAAACCAATCCTATCGTTGCTTTCTTATTCTATGGACACTGCAGAACAATTAAAGCAAGAGAGCTATGATAGCCCTACATTGCTCACTTGAGTATCATTGCCCCAAAAAGTAAGAAGTCAGTCAAAAGGTCATGATCAAAGTCAGTCATGGACAATTTTGAAATCTGCTTGCAAAACCGCACACCTATTCCAATTTTCATTACTGTAGCTTCAAAAACAAAGAAAAAGGTCTGAAGTGCAAGATCAATGTACACAGTACTTGAGATTTTCAAGACAAACATTCTGACCAATTTTCAAGATGATTGGGTGTTAAATGTGGCCTCTAGAGTGTTCACAAGGGTTTTTCTACAGTCTGACCTGGTGTCATAGCTTTTGACCCATTGTCACTTAGTTTCAACCTTGACCTAGAGTTCATCAAAACAAACTTCTGATTAACTCACATGATGATTGTTATAAAATTTGGCTTCTGGAGAGTTCACAAGGTTTTTTTATGATTTGACATGGTGACCTTGTTTTTGATCTGACCCGGCCCAGATTCGTACACAATGTCACTTACAGTTCATCAAAACAAACGTTGTAACTGATTTTCAAGGTGATTGTGTAAGAAATATGGATTCTAGGGTGTTACTTACTTGTATGATTGGACCTGGTGACCTAGTTTTAGACCAAAATTGCCCCAGTTTCAAACTTTGCCTAGTAATCATCAAAACAAAAATTCTGACCAAGTTTCATGGAGATTGGCAGTCAAATGAGGCCTGTATAGTGTTAACAAGGTTTTTCTTTTGACCCCAGGTGGCCTAGTTTTTGACCCAGGTGACCTAGTTTCGAACTTTACCTAGAGTTTATCAAGACAAACTTTCTGGCCAATTTTCAGGATGATTGGGTGCAAAATGTGGTTTGTAGTATTTTCACAAGCCAAGAATGGAAGGACGACAGAGCTCCTGCTCAGGTAAGCTAAAAAGTTATCCTCTAAATTTTACTCTATCAGTATCCTGGCTTACACTCTAGCAAAAGCTGAAAATCATTTCTACATACCTTCCCATTTGAGCTTTGAACTCCTGACTTTGTTCTGTCCATCTGATTTTCTCGCCTCCGAGACCCTCAATAAGTGCTGCAGCAGCATTCATCTTTCTTCTACATGTCTCAGCATCATCCATCAATTTCTACATGTAATGTTATATTCTGATACTGATTCAAACATGCTTCAATTGAAATGTCATTTCTTACTACAGTAGTGTCTTAGATATTCAAATTTTAAAAACTGCATAATTGTTAAGGAAGGGAAAGAATATTTAAATATTCGAATTCCTTCCGAATATTCATATGCAATTTTCGTGTTCGAATATTCGCATAATTATTTGATTATTTTTAAAACATCACTTTCATTCAAGATTTGTTTATCAATTAATCAATTGGAATAAACCCCTCGGGTCATATACAGTTTTTGTTTTACTTTTTTATACTCAATACTGGTTTGAAAAAGTTCTTACAACTTATATTCATCGCCCTCCAGTCTCATTCCAGGAACCCACCTCCCCGAAGAGTGAGAGAGAGAGGCATGTGGAATTAATTGTGTCTTGCCTAAGCCCCCCGCTGACATGGCGAGGAGGGACACCCGGGCCCTCAATCCTGAGGCGAATGCGCTCCCCCCCTCATTATACAAGTTTTATATGAACTTGTTTTCTATTCAAGTAATCATGTATTAGTGCTTTAGAAATTTTCCCTAAAAATTGACGAAACGTGTTTATTACCCTTTATGGGCCTGTCGGGAAACAAGACGGATATCTGTCAGGGGTGCGTAGTGACAATATTCCAGTGTAAAAAATTCTTACAATCAATGAATCATCAGCTTATGACGGAAACTTGACGTTACCATTTTTTGTTTCTATTATTTTAGAATGTCAGTCAAAATAGAAAACAAAACTCGACCATTAATGAACGTAGTTCAAAACGTTTTTTCAGACATGTAAAATTCGGATACCAAACATATATAAATATGCAATACGAATATTCGAATATCGGTATTTAATCCCATCCTTAATAATTATACAGTCCAAAATAAATAAATTGATTCATTTTAATACAGTTCATAACATTTTAATATCAAGTTCATTACAACAGGATTAACCATTTTGACATTTACAACAGTGTGTGTATATGTATATGGTTGCATCTCATTTGAAGGCTCCAATTCTGGCTGATGCTATTAAATAACATACAACCATAAGATGACATACAATGTAGTTAAACAATTTGAGTTGATCTAATGGTTATCAGGATAATTCATCAAGACGTTACCTGTTTTTCGGACATAGCTTTGTCGTATTCTGCCTGCACAACGGCCAGTTCTCTCTCCTTCTCATCAAGCTGGGCCTGGGCTGTGGCTAAATCTCCCATGGCAACCTCCAACTTTGCTTCCTGTACAGCTAAGTTTGCCTGAAATAAAAGCAAACATTTTGAAACAACTGACACTTTTATTATTCAAATGCGTTTGGAAATGAAGCACTACAAACTGGTGTGTACTAAATACTTCAGACCCTCAATCCTGCTCTCTTTTACTGCAAGTCTCTTCTCATGCATTTGATTTTACCCTTACCCTGTTAATTAAAAAAAATAAACGTGTCTGTCTTCAAATTTGGACAATACTATTAATTGTATATAGGGGAGCTACGGTTCATCGGACTTCATGGATGTGCAGGCTGATCATGATCTACACTCATCAAGAAGGGCAGAATCTCTTGCTAATACAATGATCGAGTTTAAGTTATCATCTACTATAATAAAGGCTGTGCTATATACACACCATGACATCTTAATACTGGTTCTCCTTTTTCACTTCTGTACAGCCACCTTTATAAATCTGTTTTCGTTTTCTTATAAAAAAATAAATAAAAATGCCCAACAGCAAATTATTCTTGGAATTTTGTGATTTATATGAACATATTTTTGGAAATGAGTGCTAATCTCTTTACCTTTAGTGGCAATACTTCTTTGTTGATGGCAAAGAAAGCGGCCATAGCTTCAGTCCATGAGAGGAGACCTGCCACGTTACCACAGACACGTCTTGCATTCTCAAGATTGTAGTCTTCCATCTCTAGATACGGTTGCATCAACTCAACTGTCTCATCATTGATCGTATCTTTTGGAAACGACACCAACATTCCCAAGAAGTTTGTTCCCGCCATCATCTGTTAAATTTTGAAACATGTAAATATTTCTGAACTAACCAGTGGTATTAAATCCTGGTCTTTTGTTTGTAGGTACTGTAATATATCTTTTGAAACTCAAGATCTTCTTTGTTGTTGCATTAATTTTGTTATTTTACAGATTTTCTGAATACATTGAATACATAAATAACTAATGTAGACGGTTAAACTTAAAAAAAAACTAGAGCTATCACTAAATGTGATTAATACCCCCAAAAGGATTGCTTTATAAACTGAAGAAGTTCGTAGTAACATAATACCTTGCAAACAAACTAAAAAGAGATATTGTTCTTAGCAGTTCCTCTCATTGTGCTTGACCATTGTATGAAGTGTATTGAATTCCAACTTGTAGTTTTTCGAAAAATGCTCCAGACAGGGAAAAGTAACAAAGGGCAATAATTCTGTAATTAGTCAAGATGGAGATATGGTTCCTGTGCACTGCACTCCCTCTCACTGTGCTTGACCATTGTATGAAGTTGTATTGAATTCCAACCAGAAGTTTTCAAGTTATGCTCCGGACAAGGAAAAGTAACAAAGGGTAATAACTCTGTAATGAGTCAAGATGGAGTTATGGTTCCTGTGCACGCACTTCCTCTAAATGTACTTGACCATTGTATGAGGTTGTACTGAATTCCAAATATTAGTTTTCAAGTTATGCTTCGGACAAGGAAAAGTAACAAAGGGCAAAACCAGTAAATACCAAGATAGAGTTATAGTTCTTGTACACTGCACTTTCTCTGAGTGTGCTTGATCATTGTATGAAGTTGTATTGAATTCCAACTAATAGTTTTCAAGTTATGCTCCGGACAAGGAAAAGTAACAAAGGGCAAAACTCTGTAATTAGTCAAGATGGAGTTATAGTTCTTGTGCACTGCACTTCCTCTCAATGTGCTGACCATTGTATGAAGTTGTATTGAATTCCAACTAGTAGTTTTCAAGTTATGCTTCGACAAGGAAAACTAACAAAGGGCAAAACTCAGTAAATACTCAAGATAGAGTTATAGTTCTTGTACACTGCACTTCCTCTGAGTGTCCTTTGATCATTGTATGAAGTTGTATTGAATTCCAACTAGTAGATTTCAAGTTATGCTCCGGACAAGGAAAAGTAACAAAGGGCAATACTCTGTAATTAGTCAAGATGGAGTTATGGTTCTTGTGCACTGCACTTCCTCTCAATGTGCTTGACCATTGTATGAAGTTGTATTGAATTCCAACTTGTAGTTTTCAAGTTATGCTCCGGACAAGGAAAAGTAACAAAGGGCAATAACTCTGTAATTGTCAAGATGGAGTTTAGTTCTTGTGCACTGCACTTCCTCTTAATGTGCTTGACCATTGTATGAAGTTGTATTGAATTCCAACTAGTAGTTTTCAAGTTATGCTCGGACAAGGAAAAGTAACAAAGGGCAATAACTCTGTAATTAGTGAAGATGGAGTTATAGTTCTTGTGCCTGCTTTCCTCTCAATGTGCTTGACCTTGTATGAAGTGTATGAATTCCAACTAGTAGTTTTCAAGTTATGCTCCGGACAAGGAAAATGCAACAGACCGACCGACCGACCGCCCGACCGACCGCCCGACCGACCGACCGACCGACCGACCGACCGACCGACCGACCAACCACCGGGTGACTCCTATATACCCCCCTAAACTTCGTTTTGGGGGTATAAAAACCTGCAGAATCCTTATATTGACACTTTTAATCAAGAACTTCTTTTTGAGTTTTGTAAAATTTCATAAATCTACACACCTTCAGGGACTCCGACCAGGATGGTTTTACACATGGCCTCTCAGGGTCAGGTTGAACTGAATCAAGTTTATGTTGGAATAGCAACAGTACAACGTCCATAATTCTCATGATCAGATGTGGCGGCTTGCCAAGTTTTCTCACAGTAGCAATATCTGCTGGTTTTATCGTATTCAGAGCAGCCTCAGCTGCTTCAAGAGCAGGTTTAGCCTTCTCCAGCTTGGCTTCTGCAATGTTCTTGTCCTTTTCAATAGCATCTACAATAGCTTGTGCTTTGTCCTTGACCTTCTGAACCTGTTCTTTGACCTTTGAAGCAGCCTGAGCCTTAACAGTGACCTCCTTCAAGACTTCATCAGCCTTCTTGGACGCTACGGCAAGTTCTTTTTCCTTCACAGCAAGTTCTTTCTCTAGTTCTGCTACAGCTTCTGATGCTTCTATTAGCTTCTTTAGACCTGTTTGTAATAAAATGCAACATCACAATGTAACTTTGTATTCAAGTCGAGGCTTCCTTCTATCACTATCCTCTCTCTCAACAAAATCTCAAATTTGGCGGCAATTTTTCTGTTATGGGGTAAAAATATTTCAAATTAACACTTAATTCCTTTGGGAATCATGTGTGTCCAACTGCATTTCAATTGCATACCAGTAGTCAATGCAGCTAATCAATGTATCATTTAGCATTCCAGCAATGATTCTTGTGTGACCAAATTGAGGGTTCACCTCAAGCTATCAGTAGTATGACTTGAAATAAACGTACCAGTGTTGACAAAGGTATTTGAAATGCAATAGGCCTATATAATTATACACATAGGATGAACTTTCACATAATAAAACAAGCGTTTACCGGTGTTCATTCTACTAGCCAAGTCTCCAATCTCATTCCTCTTGTCTGAATATATTGTCTTGTAACCGTTGATGAATGACAGATATGACTTTGGTGTCACATGGGTTGCACGTCGGTATCTGAAACAGAGTTAGTCATGTTTATTTTCAATATGGTAATAAAGGTATTCAGTCAACATAAATGAATATCTGACTTATATGTTTCAGTTGCTATGACAACAATAGGCACTCTGATCTTCCACCTATCAGAGGCTTACTTACAATTACAAAGACATATAAGTACTACCTTTAGTATTACTAATACATATGTATTACTTATGTTTCTGTTTTGGACATACCATGATGTTGCTGAAATCTTCACTACAACAAATTTTTTCGCATGATTTTTAATAAACTCTCCACTACATGTATTGGGAAAAATGTAAAGTTTCATCTAAATAATGCAGACCTGTTTTTAGGGTGCCAGGATTTTATTATAATCCCATTCAATCTTAAGATCAATGTCCTATGATAGAGATTAAAGTGAACTCAATGAGAGATAAGTGAATACATTAATTCTGTACAGACATAAACTTTGTACATGTTACATTTACCTCTGGAAATAGTCTATACAGGACTCTGCTACACCGTCATGGACTATACCCATAGTCTGTATCACCTGTTTCTTGACTTCAGGTGTACAGTCTATATTGAACTGTGACAGGAAGTGATCTGCCACTGCAATCAGAGCATCCTTTGGCCATCTCTGGAACCAGTCCATTGTACATCCAGAGATCAGACCTGGGAACTTGAGGGATCGAGCGCGGAACTTCTCTCCAACCTGTGAATGAAATATTTATCATCCGTACTGCATTTGAAGTTAAATTGAACAAGATCCTCTTACTGCAACATGCACTATCAAAGAATGTCATCTTCAATATCATTTCCAAAACTACCCAAGATTCAGTAAACTTCGCTAATTGTACCTCTCATCTACCAATGATTTTTGCTCAAGTTAGGGCATAGATATCAACTTAAGATATATATTAGGTAGGAATTTAGACTTGGGACATCTCAATTAAATAAGCATGCATCAAAGTCAATAGCACTTACAGGTGAGAAACAGAGAACTACGTGTAGGTTACTTCTGACACGTGACAGGTAATATTCGTAAAGGTTTTCATTGGATGGTGGTCGTCTTGGAAACTCTTTCTTCATTACTGGGATCAGCTCACCAAGGATTTCATCCATTTCATCTCTTGCAAACAAGTTTGCTACCTAAAACAGAGAAATCAAACATGAAATATGAGAAAGGCTACAAACACAACACATTGTATTAACTTGAAAAACAAATATCAGTGACTTGTTCACTGAAACCACTGGTAGCTTACAAAAAAAAATTAATAATATTCGCATATTCTTACAAACTATTCTTGTATCTTTGACATTTCAGCAAAAGCAGGTTTTAAAAATGCTGACTTGACTTTATTACTGTCTTTAGCCCCGTTTGCAACTGTAAAATGAAGTACGTACCACACCAGACGACAGTACATTGTTCAGGTACTCGAGGAAACCCTCGTCCTTGATCTCCTGGTCTGTGAAGATGAATGTGATACCTTTACCCTGCTGGCCTGAAGTTCTATACAGGAACTTCAAATCTTCCAGCAAGTTGGATACATTGTAAGACCTATAACGAGGAACACATGCAAGTCTGAATACTGATCAATGAACCTTTTACTTTATGGAAAGGGGAAGTCACTCTTCCAAATGCAAAGTTAGGCATGCCTTACTCCCCTTGTAAAGACCTAAAGAAGGCGAGGCAATGCATGGGGCAGGATTATACCATCAGGGTACTGTGGTTCAGCAATGTTGGGATCTTGTTTAAGTTGTCAGTCTTTGAAGGAGTTTCTTATTAGCTAGATCAGTCACAGAACACAGTACACTGATATACAGAGAACACTGGTTTTCAAACCAACTTGTGTAAGATATGTAATTATAAACAGCACTGAATTACATTAATGTTAACTTTCATTTATATAAATTAATATGATGTCAAATAGATTGAACTTCCCTTTGAAAATCAACATGACAGTCTATGGTGTCTATTAAAATGAATGAGACAAATAAAAAACTGTCAAATATCCCCCTATTATGATCTTTACAATAGTATTGCGGACAAAAGTTGCTGGCATGCACATACGCATGCATGTACACACATACATTTGAGATAAAATACAGATGAACCTGTGTCAGTGGTCACCACAATAGAATTTGGGCTAATTTGGCTTCAATTTCTGTCACCTTTTTCAAATTCCTTTTGCCAAATTGGCACATTTGGCCACAACGGCAAGTGGCAGGAGAAGCCCGGGTATTTAAAAGAAACAATTTCTCAATTTATACACCAGTCCTACATTAAGCTACTACCCTTTTCGAGTGGCCAAATAAATATACTCCTTGACTGGTTGTTAAACACTGGTTCAACTGTAGTCAAAATCATTTGTGAAGACTGGTAGTGCCCATGCACAGATTTACTCAATCAACTTGTAATGACATTTTGCCTCTTTATAAATGTGTGACAATCCATATTTACATACTGTGATATATGGGAGTTATATCATAATGAACAGTAAATACAATATCTTTAAGTGAACAACAATTAAGACTCACGGTTGTCCGAGACTAAGGGAGATAGTACAACAAGGAAGTTTTAGCGTTGGCATTTACAACAAAGAAATAGATGGGATTAATCAGATATATTGTCTAGATCACAGACCTCTTTTCGTTTTATTCCTAAAAGACAATCAAATCTCGACAACTCAAAACAGCTATGTTCAATGAAAATGTCTGACACAAGAACTCTATTTGGTGTAATGGAATGGAATATAAGCAGATGTATGGAATGTGTTGTGCAATCAAACTGCAAACGCACATGGAAAATTAAGCTAGAAAAGCAAAATAGATCCTTGAGATGTAAATCAATTACACAGAAACTAATCCTGGGCAAAATATAGGTGCTTTTGTTGCAATGTCTTAACTCATTGATTTATCAACATAAGCATTAATACTGCTAATTTGTTTTATTTGGAGGGAAAAAAAATTAAACCACCATTTCCCACCATCATAAATAACTAATTCAAAATAGTATGTGCCCTAACAACAATAAGTAGCTTATGTTAAAATAGTATGGAATCTGCAAGATGTTCATATCATAATGATAACAGAAACAGTAATATACAACAATATGGCAACTCACAAGTTCCCGCTATTTCAATCAAAGGGTAATAATAATTCATGTATTTATTTTATGTTGACAAAATGCTTTCTTCCAATGTGATGAAATTATTTAGTTTGTACATTACAGACATGTGATTTTAAATCAATATTTTCTGCTACTCCACCTGGAGAAAGAATCACTTTAAATGGGTCATATGCCAGATCCTCAGCAAATCATTCAGAAAACAAAGATGTTACAGTGTACTGAAGTTATTTCTTTATCAATTTTCTGGATGAAGATTATACTACTTTTTTCTTCTAAAAACTAATTAATTAATTAATCTTTAATTTTTCAGTTAATGTAACTGTGCAATATTACCTGGTAAGTGTGATCTGGAATGTCTTGTAGCCGGCGATAAATGAGGCCAGTTTGGTCAGTGACTGTTTACCAGAGCCACCTACACCAACAAGTAGGGCGTGACCTCTCGGTGTACGAATGATTCGGGAAATCTTTACTAGATGGGTCATGGCATCTCTAAAGAAGACAAGATCCATACCAGAGCCTCGGATACTTTCATTGTATTGTTGTAAAAACATCATTAATCGTTCCTCCAGAACCTCGAACGACGGGATCTGTAAATATTCAAATACGTATTTAAGATCCGCTAGTTACAATAAATCAGGAAACAGCGAGATAAAGTGTGAAAGCAATTGACAGCAGCAGATTGGTGCAAATCATTATATGTACTCCAAAGCACTTTCAAATATGCATTTCTATTTAAAAAAGACATGCCTACATATAATTTTCCCTTGCATGTAGGACACACTAAAGTGCAATCCCATACTCAAGTGCAAAAACGGTACCAAAGATAAAGATATAACTTTAAACTTCCAAGTCGATTTAAGTTTTCTAGCACACTTACAGGTTCATATATTTTTGGCATGTCAAAGTCAGTATCTTCAGGCTCTTCACCGGTTGCCTCAGGAGCATCCCTGTAACCATGGTAACAAAACATGTAAGAACAAGTGTATTAGGGTATCAAAGAATCTCTGATAGATAACAAAGTGTGAACAATTTTTTTGGGTTAAATTTTATCAACTGATTATGTTTATATATTCAAAAGTTTATCTGACAAAATATATTATAAATATTGCCACAGGAATTGGAATCAATTTCCTGGAAAAAAGAACTTATTTCTGAAATAATTGTGTATACTTTCACTGTAAGATTATTTTACAGTAATAGAAAACTAAAAACACATTACACATAAATATAGTAATTTTGTAAACAAAATTAAATTAACAATAATCTTTTGAGTTGATGAACATTCTTAGCAAGACAATGTGTGCTTATTAAAATTCTTGGAATAAGGCAGTGATGAGACAATATGTGTTCATGGACATTCTTGTGTTCATTGTCATTCTTATTGTGCTCATGGAATTCCTTTTATCAAAAGTGCTTTCAAAATGGCAAACTTTGTAATTGTGAACATTCTTAGTATAGCAATGTGAGCCCTTGGACATTCTAAATAAGACTGTTTGTTCATAAAAATACCAAGTATGATAATTTTCATCAACATTCTTAGAGAACTTATGTGTATACATGAACATTCTTAGAGAACTTATGTGTGTACATGAACATTCTTAGAGTACTTATGTGTGTACATGAACATTCTTAGAGTACTTATGTGTGTATGCGAACATTCTTAGAGTACTTTGTGTACACGAACATTCTTAGAGTACTTAAGGTGTACACAGACATTCTTAGAGAACTTATGTGTGTACATGAACATTCTTAGAGTACTTATAGTGTACATGAACATTCTTAGAGCACTTATGGTGTGCATGAACATTCTTAGAGTACTTATGGTGTACATGAACATTCTTAGAGTACTTATGGTGTACATGAACATTCTTAGAGTACTTATGGTGTACATGAACATTCTTAGAGCACTTATGGTGTACATGAACATTCTTAGAGTACTTATGGTGTGCATGAACATTCTTAGAGTACTTATGGTGTACATGAACATTCTTAGAGAATTTGTGTTTACATGAACATTCTAAGAGTACGTAAGTGTGTACATGAGCATTTTCTCAAGTTGAAAAGTGTTCATGAAGCTACTAAAATAACAGTGTACATTCATGGCCTAAGTGTGCATTCTTGGCCTTTAACTTAAATTTCTGACATTAAGCTTATTTAACAAATTTCATTATCACTATAATATAAGCATATTCTCTGGAATCTTTCACTTAACACTAAGAACTGATGCAAAAACTCCTGATTTGCCTGTTGTATCTTCTGACAGTTTTTTTGAGCTTTTTATGTTTTACTGTCAACGTTTTACTATTCTTTCTATTTATAAACTTACAGTTATCTTAAAACTGGCCAAATATTTACATCCAAACGAACTTGTCAGGCAAACATACATGCACAACAACAGATTTTCACAAAACTTTTACAAAATGATACTTTACAACGACATTTTCATTAGTGCCACAATGGCCTCCCATCCGCCTCTGAATTGTTTGAAAACAGCAGAAGGTAAAACTTTTGAAATAATTGTAAATTCTTGAAAACATTTGTCACATACTTACCATTGGTGCAGTGCAAAAAGACTGATTGAGTGTTGGTTGACCTGCAAAAACATCTGTTATGGCAAGTTTGGAGAAAGAAACTTTTTGTATAGGTTAGTGTTCATTTTGATGCATTTACGGAAATAAACTGGTCAGGCATGGTGCATGCCTATTACCACAACGCCTATTTTACTGAAGAAAAGTTTACGGGGGAAAATGCAGATGTCCAAAAATTCAGGTGAAATATATCAGAAATGTTTTACTTTATTTTGCATTCTGTGTCAAATTATGTCAAAAACTTAGGCAGACAATATATTTACCATTCCAGATGTTTCTGCTGTGTGACCTTCAAATATACTTTAAGTACTTTCTAAAATAAATCCATCCTATACAGTTATGCAAAATATCTAATGTAAATCTACTGCAGAGCTGTTTGCATGTTAAATCTTTTTAAGCAAAGCAGTAAGTTGAGTTAAAATATAAATTAAATTTATGTAGTTCTTTTTAATTCAAGTTTTTAAAAATAGGTTTCTACATTTCTTTAGAGCATTTTATTTGATGAAGCTGCAATATATCAAAGTGCATTTTAAAATATGTAGTAATTACACGCAACAATTCTTACAACACGACAGCTGTGTAATTTATTGATGAACAAAAATTGTACAAATAATGACACAAGTTTTTTTTATATTTTGCTTGCTTTTTAAAGACTACAGTAAATCACATTGTGGGTATGACATCATCTTAGTACAACAGCCGTCTACCTGCTTCTCTTCTTTTTACGCTTTTTCTTTCTACGTTTCTTGAGCATTACGCTTGTTATTCTTTAAATGAAATTATTTAAAAAGCATAAATACACTGTACTTATCAAAGAAAATGTAAATATTGTTAATGGAAATAATTTGATTCATAGAATATATAAATAACAAGTTTTTTCTCATGATGTTTAATTTATCATGATGTTCTATTTATTAACATGATGCCATTATCTATTATTAGTATCAAGATGTCATATTTATTGAGATGTCATATTCATTATCACAATATCATATATTTACCGAGAGCACTACAATTACAACAGAAGATTAACGTATTATGTTAATCTACCTCTTCTTTTTCCTACGCTTCTTCCGCCCGTCTGACTTAAGGCTATCTTTAGTTAGTCTTTAATTAAAATCTGAGTTATTCATCTATTCAAACATATTGTTATGCAGCAATAATTACTTTTTTTGTAATATACTAAGAAAGGTATAAAAAAGAAAACTGTTAAAAAAAGTAGGTGGTGAATCAAATAACTACTGTGATAAATCCAGGCATTACTAAATACTCGCATATTTAAGTCATATTACATGCACTTCAAAAATCAAATAAAATCAAAAGGATGAAAATTGACAAAACATGCAAATCAACCAATAAGTAAACACTGCAGGTTCATGAAAACAACACTTATCTACATTTAAAAAAAAGAGCTAATTACCTTGTGTAGTTTATTATTTGAATTTTCAGTACTTATGGCATCATCAGGAATACATGTATAAAGTTTTTAAAAAAACAAAAAAATCCCTGGTGGACCAAATTGTGTACGAGACTGATAAATGTGACACATTTTATTAACAGGGACTAACTGGTAAGACAAGCTTATTTCTCAAAATAATGTTTGAAGTCACCTCCTGTATGTTAAATGTAAATGAAAACCCAAAGTGTATGCTAGGCCTAAAACCAGTATGGTAAAATATACTGATGGAATTCAAAGCAGATTTCAATAAACTGCTCAGGGTGTAGACAAAAAAATCAACCTATTGGACTGAATGAAATTCAGTAAATCACATCAGAAATATCTAGCATACTGAATTCTCTACCGTCTAACATAACTCACTTTAACATTCCTGATACAACTCATAACCAGGTCATAAAATCCCTCAAAATTCTATTTTAAGATTCATGCAATTCAACCCATAAACCACCTGCTAAAATTGTTACAGCAAATTACCCATTGCACACGTCAAAACTATTTATTGATCAGAACTATACCTCAAGAAGTCTGCGAAGTAGAACATTGGTTTCACGTATGGAAGGTAAACTTCTTCATCCATTTCTTCCGACACAACACGTGAAACGGTCTTTTCAAACCAAGTATAATCGTCCATGTTGACAAACCTATTTTGTAATTATTAGTGATAAAATTTGGTGAAAATATTTGCAAAAAATCCTTTGTGATGTGCTATTATTAGATCTATGAACTCAGCTACAGGGTATGCAAAGCCATTGGTTAGTATCTTGTCAGTCTCCAACTATGAGGTAAAAGCTCCTCCCATCCATGACAGCCAATCACAGCTTGGGTTAGTGATTTAAAAAAAACGTAAGAAATATGTTATTAACAAAACAATACAATGGAAAATCATACAGCAAGAAAATGTACATTATATTTCCAAGCAAGACTGGGCACACTCTCATGCTTCCCCCTCTTCCAACCAAATACAAAAACTGATGATGTTACGGAATAATATATAATTATGTAATACATATTTCTTGCTGTATTCAGAAAAGAAGTAAAATGTATGCAAATATAACCTACAAGTATGATGTTCCAGTAACAGTGTATTCAAACTGTCACAGCAAGCGAAGATTCTTAGAATGTTACTATACCTGCTTAGTAGAATTTTATTCTCTGTTTTTACTGAGCAAAAGTTGCCCAACAGACGATTAAGGTTACATGTATTTCTGCTAATGGAATGTGAATACATCATTTCTTTATGTTTTCTTACTTTGTAATGATGTTAAACATCTTTAGTTAGAATATCCTGCATGTTGTACTTGCATACAAAAGGGTGAGTAAATCAACAACACATTTTAGAAGCTGCAAAATAAAATGTTAGCATGCCAGAAAACATGCAGAGTTAAGATCTCTTGTTGTCTCCCATGTCATAAGATCTCCTGTACTGACTGCAAAGTCAAGCTACAACAAACTCCTGTAAGGTCCTCATGCGTAGAGTTAAACACAGGGTATCAGTATTATGGGTAAACATAAAAATCAGTGCACTCAATTAGTAAAGCTATCTGTGCAAACAAGAGTAAGCATAAATAAAAATAATAATAAAATAAATAAGTGAGACGGTTAAAACTAGTATGGGTGGGGATATTGTGTATTCTGCCTCGATTGAATACCATACCTTAGGAAGTCAACAAAAAAGTGGGTACTCTCGACATACGAGACATACATTTCTCCGCACTCCTCCCCTATTACACGACCCATGGTTTTTGTAAACCATTTAAGGTCATCCACTTCAGTAAATCTGTGATAGGTCAAGCAATATATTATCTGATAGATTATTTTCAAACATAATACATGTATAAGAGGATAGAGACATCAACAACTGAATGAAAAGATTTTGACTAAAAGTTTCATTATTCATAGAACCATTGATAAATATGACTTTTTTGAAGATCACATACCTATGTTTTAATGACTGTTTGGCACCTTGGTGAGCCATTAACCTTCCAACGTAAGGTATTCATATGCATTATCTATTGGTCAGACCCACAGAGCAAACTGAGTTGTGCATAAGATCTATTTAAATACCTGAGGAGTTTAAATCAAGGATGTAGTACAGGAATATCCTCTTCTAATCTATACACAATCATGCGATCAGGGATTTTTTTGACTTTCCCTGAACTTGGCCCAGAATCCATTATGTTTGGGAAAAATGACAGGTAAAATTCAGCAAAATGAGTTATATGGCCTTTAGTTTGTAATTTCAGCCACCTTTTACATGATTTTATCAGATTACAAGTAAATTATGTAGGCTCTAAGGCTCAGACATGGGAAGGCTAGTCAGGTACTCAGACATGGATGTGGGTAAAATTACAACTACTGCACATAATGGGGAAATTTCTGCAGACTTTTGGGAAATTTCAGTCTCAGAATTAGGAAATAGGCTAATTTTTGAAACTGGGATTTCTGCCCCATAACTAGGGTTAAAAAGTCCCTGGCAACAGTAACTAAGG
Organism: Saxidomus purpurata; assembly: GCA_022818135.1. NCBI lineage: Eukaryota > Metazoa > Mollusca > Bivalvia > Venerida > Veneridae > Saxidomus > Saxidomus purpurata. The sequence continues at coordinate 37,043,433 of JAFMSR010000012.1, read as the reverse complement.
GGGAATTAATTGTAACTGTAAACTGTCTCATTATTGTTCGGATGTTTTTTCATAGTGTATGACAACAATGATGCAATACTATATGTTAAATGTTATCTGTTACTTTCACCAAACACTTGAAACCTCATTGCAATTGTAAAATGGATAAATAACACCTGGACCTAAAATGCTAATACATGTATGTTTAAACAGTATACTTCGATATTTTTCATTTTGAAAAGGAATTGAATTGAAAGATTTCCTTTTAACTCTGTGACGATATTCAACAGTTACAAATCATATATTTTAGTTAGAACAAAAATACAGCAATAGATATCATTCAAATTATTTTTCGTTGGAACAAAAAATATCTCAGTGTATACTGATTAGAACCAATTCAATCCTTATTCTGTCTACAAGACAAAACATCCATGGTGCTGGAACCAAAAGATACATGTACATTTACAGTCTACAGCGTAAACTGTATGCGTAGGGTATTGACCTACGTTTTGCAGAAATCAAGTGGTAAGAATGGAAGCGTGGTGAATGGAATTTGGTATACAACCCTCTTGATCAGATGACCAATTCATTGATGAATGATGAAGCTGCTGATCTAAAGATAGATTGCATATTTAACTGCCTCTGTTAATAACTCCCAGCAACGATATTTACATTTATACTTAAATGTACCTGGGACTGCTCAACGCCATTTATCTTTTTTTAAAGATTTTTCTTGTAACAAGTTCTTTAAAAAAACTAAAAGCTTTGTGCAGCAGTGTATTATATTCAGATTTTACCCAGACCTTCCTATATTTCTGAAATACGCCAGCTCATTTATCAATTTGGTATCATTAGTTGTCGAAAGAGGCTCTCACACAAATTCCTGACTGAATAGTGAACAGCAGAGATCATGATCACTTTGTACAAATCTGCAGTCAGATCATGATCTACACTGGTCACAAAGGCAGAGTCACTTGCTGCCAGTAAGTTAAAGTTTCAAGTTCCCATGTATCTTTTGCTCTACCAGACATTAGAGTGTAAAATAATTTCCCCTTTCAACACACACCTCAAGAATGTACGTAATTATAAATATACATGTAATTATATAGAAAGTATTCATAGCATAATATTATGTAAATATGTAAATATAATTATTGATTCTGAATTATTTAATTAAAAAGCAAAATAACATTTTCCATTTTATGTTGATATTACTTAGTTCTTGAAATTTTTCAGTTTTAACATTCTCATGTAACATTTTAGTTGTTTTTAAGTAAAAATACATCATTAACTGGTGTTTGTATAATACTAAGGCGACCGTACCTGTCGGCGATAACTCTGCAGCATTCATTTTTCCACAATTGTAGCGTAACTTTCTCATTGTTAATAACACTGGACAGTGTGTTGATCATACCTTGCCAGATACGGGACAGATCTCTCAAGTTGAAGATGTAGTGGAACTTGGCCGGGGTAGGCAACATCTTGATCTAAACACAAACATGTATACTTAGTTTTTATCAAATAATGATTTCTGGGCAATACACTGCATTTACATGCTGCACAGACAACTAGTATATTTTTCCTCAACTCAAGACCAGTGACTCTGGAAGAACTGAAAGAATTTAGACATTACTACATTTGATGTGAATACACATTACAGTAAACTCCCTGAAAACCGGACCCTGTCCGGACAAGGGGAAAAGTCCGGTATTCTGAGAGTTCCAGTTTTCAGGAAACTTATCAATGGATTAAAATTTGCTCAGAGTCGGACTTCTTGACTGACTCTTTTAATTGAAACAAAGAACATAAACAATGTTACAACTATATATTTATTTTAGGACAGAAACCATACCCTATAAAACAAAATCTAGCATCATGTTTTACTCAAACTTATTTTTTCATTTGTCATTTTGATACACCCAATGGTATGCAGAATGAAGACCTCAATTAATTAAGTAAATACAAACCTTAGCAAATAAATCGGCGCAAATTGGATGCATAGTTACTAATAATGCTAATAATGTTTGTCATAAAATATATCTCTACAACAAAAGATCAAAAGTTACGGCCGTATTTAATGAGTGGCGTAATTAAGCAATTATTCAAGCAACATTAATCGTAGTTGGCGAATTGTACTCTCACACCTACAAGTATTTTTCACGCCTTAAAGATTACATGCCCGACTGATAAATGATAAACAATTGAAAATGACACCTGTGTTGAGTTGATGATACCAATCATATGGTCAAATCGTGAATACACAGTAAAACTTTTGACACTTGAACATGACATGTAGCGTCCGGTTTTCAGGAATAAAATATCGTTCAAAATCGTTAAGAATCCGCAAAAAATCGTCCGGAATCCGGAATTCTGAGAGTTTTTTACAATGAATTTAATAGAAGAAATTACAGGACTTCGAAAATCGTCCAAATTGAGTTTGGTTTTCAGGGAGTTTACTGTAATAAGCTGACGATAGTCTACTGATGATGTATAGTTAGTAACTTTTATTTACTTCTGTAAGAGAAGTTAAAACTTTACATATGAAACTGTGCGATTTATTTCAATTCAACATACCTTTGTTAGCTGCCAGAGACGTCGTGTGATTGGAACAAGCTTGGCTATCAGATCCCGCACGTCCTCTTTGAAGTCTCGGTCTTCACAATAATGACCGGTACCTATCACTCGGAAGATCTTGTCAATGGAGGTGTTAGATGGAAGGGTACAGTTGAAGATAACAAAGTGACGCTTCAGACGTTGGGGAATGTCATTACGGCCTCCACCAGGATGAATCATGGCAGCCAAGAACTAAAATGGATCAATATAGCAGCTATATACAATCTTAGTACAATAAAAACAGTCAGTTTATAATTAAAATAGTTATCAACTGCTATTTAAGGTACTATCACTAAAAAAGTTTGATTTTATGCCTGTATGTTGCTAAAATTAGCATTTTGCAAATCATACATTTTTATTTATTTTAACGCATCACTGTTTGAAATGTTACTAAATCAATTGGCATTATATCATTGTAAAACAACCCACCTGCATATCAACTATGTTTGTAAAGTCTCCTGGTTTTTCAAGATTGTAGAATCCCGAATATTCGATCAGCTGTCTCACAATTTCATTGCCTATCTGGTCTCCCCATTCATTTATCACTGGCATGTTGATGTCGTCAATAAAGACGGTCATCCGTTTTCCGGCTGGTGGACCATAAGTGGTACCAACTCGTTTGTCAACGTAACTTTCAATCGTCCTCTGTTGAAGATAAAATATTTTTCTTTACGAACCGAAATGGAAAGAAAAGTAATCATAGCTAATAAATTTTGTCAATGTGTAAGATACAGGTAGGGTATTTCTGCTAGTTTTGTATGAAGTAATGTCAATGTAGCTCATGAAATATAGTTTAACAATTTTAAAATATGATTTACATTTGGTGATGGAATCTTGATGAGTCGTATCAATTACCTGGAACATGAGGGGTGTGGTGGCAGACGAAAAGTTGAGAGATTTCTCCAGGTGATATTCTGGGTCATATTTTGCCATGTATCCATTGATCATCACTGTTTTTGCTGTACCCTGTTCACCAATCAACATGACACTGAGGCTCTGTTTGGCTATCATATCAATCAGGTATGTTGTTCGCACATTGTCTACCATAGGTACAAGAATGGATGAATATTCTGGAGTCGAGTCTGATGGATACACATAGTCCGAGACACGTGTGTCCCAGTGAGCCCATTGTCCTGCAAAAAAAAACCCACATATGTTTTACTTCTTTCACTGTTTCAGTCAGTGTGAAACACAGCACTGTCATTATAACAGGCAGGGCATGATAGCCAGCACTGTCTTTAAATTAGGTAGAAAGTGAAAGACAGCAAAGTTAGTAGGGAAGAATGCTTGAAATTTCCCAACCTATGTTCAACTGGTATTTTAACATAAGTCATGATATGACATCCCACAGTCATGTCAAATTTTACTAAAAGTTACTTTCTGCAATATAGTAACCAAATCCTGCTAAATTTTAACAGTGGATGCGGTAGTGTATCCCTGCATCTAGAAATTACCAGAATTTCCTGTTAAGAGTGTTGTAAGAAAACAAGCCTAAGAATCCTCAGCAGAGAAAAAAAGTGAAAACACCTGGGCAAGCTGGTAATTGTGTTTTTTAAAAAACATTTACTTCTAGAACAGACACAAAGCTTAGAATGCAATATTGTAGAAGAAGAACAGTTACCTTTATCATCCACTAAGTATTCAAACATGGTGTGCTCGCTGTCTGATGGTATTGCTGGAAGATCGAGTTTGAATTCATCGCTGGTTCGCATGAATTCCTCAAGTTTGGCCCTGTCATCAAGCTCAAGGAAGGCACCAATACTCCACATCACTGTGAAAATGTACAAGCGCTCGTAATGCTCGCGTGTTAGTTGCGTTGCGTCTTTTTCCTCCTTCTTCGGGATCAGACCAGCCATTAGCTTACAAGCCTAGAAACACAAAATAAACGGAATTTTACCAGACGAAATGAGAGCTTGGTCCAAACAATAACAACTCTTGAGTTTACCTGTCTCAGAACTAATTGGCCATTTTAATATATCTACAGTAAAACTTCGTTAACTCGAGCATCAATAACTCGAGAACCTGGGATAACTCAAGGACTCCTGTCGGTCCCTGCAATTTTACCTGTATGTTTAACCAGAAATCACCATGGATAACTCAAGCATCGATAACTCGAAAACCCGGGATACCCCGAGGAACGACTGTGGTCCCGCCAGGTAGATTTCTGACTAAATTACCTGCGGCAACTCGAGGTCACTGATTATCAGATTTTTCTCACCTCCACTGGCACATCATTATTTTGACATGTCATGAGAAAAAACTTCTATTGTTAATTGATTGTTTATCATTGATAAATCGGCCGTCCAGTGACCATTGTGATTAAAATATTATTCGCACATTTTAATCGTCTTCAATCATACGTAATTACAGCCGCCTATTACTTTGATTGAATAAGAAGAAAATAAAGAAAATTATGTTTGCGAGTGTTTAATTACGAGAACTTTATGAAAATTATGAGTCTAAGTAAACTTTTGATGATAAAGCATTACAGAAAATCTAAAACTTCATATTTTATCTAAAGTAATCTGCATCAAATTGTCATGTCAGAAATAAACTTTGTGTCCGAGCAATCTGGTGAAGGAACTGATCTCGGGTAAATACACTGGGCGAAGTAAAATTACATTACTCCGCCTTCTCCATTAATCAGTTGTCATGTAGTAATTACCATGATTATACATGTATGCAAAACAGACAGGATTTAATAAAATAAATACAAATGGTAATTATGGTTCGTGATTCAATGAAATTAATGAATGTATAAATCTTACTACAACATAAAGGTCCCAAATACACTTTGTTCATAAGATACGTCACAGCAGAAAAGCTTGTAAACTTTCCATGATTCGGATAACTCGAGAACTCGGATAACTCAAGCATTTTACTCATCCCCTTGCGACCTTGAGTTATCGAAGTTTTACTGTAGTTGAAAATATCTTTACCTTCAAACTAACGGTAAAAATTATCACGTTATGGAAAGCTTCATCATTTCATTTGTGCAGTTTATTTTTGCATTTGATAAAAACTAATCTTTGTGTAGAAACAGTAATTTATATTGAGCATTAACAAATCAAAATGGTGCTGTGGTCGACTTCTGAAGGTCTAAGCTTACATTAAAAATTTATGATTTGTGAATAATTTACATGAGATATGATAGCTTACCTGAGAAATAACAAATGCTTCGAGGACATCAATCTTGAAGCTGTAGGTCTGTATAGTCTTTCTGTAGATGATGGGGAAAGACTGCTCAAACAGGTCGTAGATGACATTCTGTTCATTTATTGGTCTTGTGTTCAACCATCCCTAGTAGAAGACAAACATATAACATTTTTGGTCACTCTTGGAGGACATTGCTTTTGTGCTACATATAAGTATCTCAATTAGTATAGAAGACATATGAATAATTAACAGCACTTCAAATGAAAAACACTGTGTAGAAAACTCAAAATCACACGGTTTGTTATGTATTAACATATACATGTACCCATTGCAACTGCTATTATAATAATAGTGATGTGTAGGTCACTTCAGACAAACAAGCAAACAATGTGGTTCATGATCCACACACAAGATATATACTGATTACTGGTTACACAACCAACACACATGGGGCATATATTCAACATTGTGTCAACACAATTAATTGTTTAAAAATAAACATGGGAAGAGTCTAATATGTTTACCTTAAGTATAGGAGACCAGTCAAGACCAGAGCTGCTCATGTACACCATACCATTCCTCGAAACAGTGGCTGGGGATGCATTGTCAATGTTGTGTGGCTCAAACACAATCTTACAGTTGGGAGCCATGGGTATACGGTCACCATTGGCCAAGGTCAAGGTCTTATTGTCATCAAGGACAGAGTTCAAACTCTCAATCCAAATTGTGTCCACAGGTCCATCAAGTACCAGCCATACATGTTCACCTGAATTGTAAAATTACATCTTATTAATAAACCAGATTAGAAAAGATTGATATAAACCCAGTACAATCTTCTGGTATTTAAATACTCTTAACTTGCTTCTTTATCTAGAAATGCATTGGCTCAAAAATGCATATTCTGTCCATTTCATGGCAACAATTGTAGACGTTTTTTAAGAAAATACCACAACTGATGGCCGCCTGAGTAATAGTTATACATTCTATACCTTTCTTGGCTCTCAGTGTTCTCCTCCAAAGTGTGGAGAAAATACCATCTGTCCAGTCATTGGTTGCGACATCAAGACGTCCAAACATCTGAGGGGCAGTGATGGCCTTCGGGTTCATCCTCATTTCCTTGTGGGGCTCTCCAACGTCTGTCATTGCCTTCATCAATGTATGAATACAGCAAGTCTTGCCGACACCACTGGGTCCAAGCACCATCATGCCGTGACGCACTCGCTGAGTCTCAAACAACTAAAAGGAGCAAAACGAAAATGCGTAATCTGAATCTATAAATCTTGTCAACACAATGCAACCTCAGTGATAAAATTTACCTGAATGCAGTCAAAAGTTAACAAAGAATATAAATGAATGTAATTTCAGTACTTGTACCGGTATCTAGATATTGAAAACATTTAGAACGAATAGATACTATGACATACCTGGATAAGTTTGAGTGTCCATGAGGGATGGTCAATAAGTTTGGCATTGCCGATCTGTATTCGTATGGCATTTTCCAATTCTGGATAACCTTGTTTGTCCAGATTTATACCAGGGAACAAATCATTGATGAGTGACAGGAAGAGCGGCTCGTCCTGGTCAACCAGTTTTGAGAGATTCATGTCACGCAGAACTCTCATTACAGCTGTCTGTTCCGTGTCGTTAGGGTTAGCACGCTTCACTGCACCGAGGGTTCTAAGACACGACAACATGTTTCTCAAACCAAAATCGTAGTGCACCTATGAAATGAGATTCACAATTCTTTTAAGTTGTGATATAAAAAACAATACTGGTAAGACATTTACGTAGAAACAGTTTGTTTAATGTCCAGTGTTATAAGTCCAGTGTATTGGCATAGTACATGTATTTATACTAGTAGACAACTTGTCTAAGCATTATAAGCAGAAACAAGAATTGTCTAATTCAATGTTTCACCACTCCTGATACACTAACATAAGTGTACATGGTGTATACTGTTTCAATAGAATGGTATTCAGCAAAAAAACAAAAACCAACAGTTTTTTAATCACTTCAAATTCTGCAAGGTCTGAGCAAACTTCCATATTGTTAGCTGTCCAATAATGAATAAATACACTTTACTATTGCGTTAACCAAAATAAAATCTTTATAAAGTCTTTATTGCATTAGATCAGTCATCATCTTTCATCAAAGGCTTTCTTAAACCCTAAACTATTTTAAAAAGTAACTAAATATCAAACCTGTTTTGTCAGCTGTTCCTCACAGAGCTTGTACAGTGTAAAGAATTTACGTGCAAGAATTACATTCTCAATGAAACCAATACTGGCAAGTTTGACACGGATAATGATCTGCCGGTCAGGTACCATCATGGCCACGGTACGGAAGTTGATCTTCAAGTTCTCTGGTAACTCTTGGCGTCCAGCATAACCGGGGTTCTACAAACAGAAATGATGTGTAAATATTCTTTTTAGTTTTTTTCTCTAACTTCTCTTTAGTTTTTCTAAATTTCAGAATAAGTTGTGAACATGATTACATCAGAAAAGAAATAAAGTTATGAAGGTAAATGTATGTGATTAATGTCAGTAAAAATTTATGAGGAGAAAGAATTGTGATTTGGAAGTATGTTATGCACTTTACAACAAAATATCCATGTCACATATTCATGTAGTTTCAGGGAGGTACAATTTCTGGTGAAAATATTCATTTGATAGGGTAAAATACACCTGTTTAATCATGAATTCTTAAATTAATGTTTTATGATACACTTGTTTGGTCATAATGATACAAACATCAATGATTCTTATGATGAAATTAGCATGTTAACAGAAAGGTGATTCCTTGGCTTTTATTGTGTGCCTCTTTGTTTTTTGAATGGGGCAAAATCAAAGAAGAAAACTGAAAGAAGACAACTGTGTCTCGTTAGTTTATAACCATAGAATTTGATTTTTTATAACTGTATAATGGATAAAAAACAATGTGTTTCATTTAACTTGCTTATATCTATATGGGCCTCAGCATTAACTGTAAAAACCCAGATTTCACCTTCATCCAAATGAAGAAATGAATGAGATCCCATTATCTGATTGGTTAACTAACTATCATGACTTCATGGCAAAGTTGAGGTTTTCTTGAAAAAAAAAACACGGTAACATTAAAAATAAAAATAATGATTTAAATGAATGTTTTTAAAATGAGAATGGGGCTATATGTTTCTTCAACATGAGCGTAAGGTGACGTACGCCAGTATATTCTTTTCATATAGCCAGGAGGAATCCGGCACATCATCATCAATGGGGTTTGGATAACACCCAGTGTACGCCAAGCATACGACAGATATATACAAGCATGTCTGAAACGTATAGCTCCTTTGAAACCATAGCTGCAAACTGCAAACAGTACTCTTGTGAAAATCACAAGACCTGTCACAAATATACCACCTAGTTGCCATAGAGATTAGCGTGTTAACTTGTGTTTAAATAAAGTTCAAGCCTTTTGGTGAACTTTGCACAGATAATTTCAAAATGATACTAAGTTCTAGTTGGGTACATCCTATGACTTAACAGTGCAAAAAAAAAGGTTATGTGTAAAAGGTAACATATTCATCTTCTCAAAACCCAAGACATGTATACATTTTTATTATTCAGAACATAGCAGACGTTTACATATTTACACTGATTACATGTGAAAAAAGTTCTTCCGACAAACTTACAGTAAGCCGCACTTTAGGTGCATGAAGCGTGGTCTTTTTAGTTCATACTAAGTGCACTCTATGGGCACAGAGATGAAAAATTTAGTTCAAACAATATCATATGTGTGTATGCAAAATCAAATTCATTGTGACCTACAAAAAGCAAATGTGTATCATTTTAAACAAACAGAATAAAGAGCAAATAACCCTTGCTAACAAGCAGTTAAACTAGAACTGTCACAAGAGTGACGAATTATACCCCCACAATACAGCTTTGTGAGAGAAAGAAATGGCCATACAGTGTAAAAAATAGCGCCTGGAAAAGTGTAAGAAATAGAAACCATTTAAATGTTCCAAGTAAACCGTTTTACTGTTGAGGGTCACTGTGACCTTGACCTTTGACCTACTGACCCCAAAGTCGAACCTGACCTGTATTTCATGATGTTACCGCTGTGTACCAAAAATTATTTAAATCGGTCAAGCCTTTCATTAGTTATCATCCGGAAACCGTTTTACAGTGCAGAGTCACTGTGACCTTGACCTTTGACCTACTGACCCCAAAGTAATTAGTTTAAAAGAAAGCGCCTGGACAAGCGTAAAAAATTGTGCCTGGACAAGCGTAAGAAATATAAACCATTCAAATGTTCCAAGTAAACCGTTTTAGGCTCACTGTGACCTTGACCTTTGACCTACTGACCCCAAAGTCGAACTTGGCCTGTATTTTATGATGTTACAGTTGTGTACCAAAAATTATTTAAATTGGTCAAGCCTTTCATGAGTTATCATCTGGAAACTGTTTTACATTACAGTTCAGAGTCACTGTGACCTTGACCTTTGACCTACTGACCCCAAAGTCAAACTTGACCTGTATTTAATAAAGTTGCACGTGTGTACCAAAAATTATTTAAATCGGTCAAGCCTTTCATGAGTTATCATCCGGAAACTGTTTTACAGTTCAGAGTCACTGTGACCTTGACCTTTGGCCTACTGACCCCAAAGTTGAACTTGACCTGTATTTCATGAAGTTGCAAGTGTGTACCAAAAATTATTCAAAAGGGTAAAGTCGTTCATGAGTTATTATCCGGGAACCATGAAAAGCAACGGACTGACTGACAAACCAACAAACCGTCAAACCGACAAGCTCACTCCTATATACCCCCCTCAAACTTCGTTTTGTGGGGGTATAACAAATTTTTTTATTCTAGTTATTGTTCTGTACTTAAAAGAATTACCCTATATCAATCTTCAAACCCTAGGACAAACATTTAACCTTACTCTGTTAACATCTAGTGAGTCTGCTTTGTGACCTGTTCAAAAATGTGCAGTCTGATCATGATCTGCACTCATCAGTATTCAATTAGTACATTTTTCAGTGAGAATCACTATGAATACTGGTAGTTTACTGTACTGTCCAAATTGAGCGATGGACAATTCAATCCTTAATTGTATAGATAGTTCAAAGCTTTGTGAAATGTGTGCTGTAAGAAATGTTTTGATGAACAGTCTTTCCCTTTTCTCTTTAAATTTTTTTTCTTTCTCATTCTTTAATATCCACTTCAACATTATTTCAGTTATTTGCTAGTGGGAAGAACCAGTACTAGATACCTATCTGAGAATTTCTCACATAAAGTAACATGCATGGTCAATAGCAGGGATGGAACCCATAAGCCTCAATCAATCAATCAATCAAGTATTACATAAAATATCAAAATAAAAGCAGCATATAAATAATACACTGAAAGTCTTTGAAAATATGTCTATTTTTGTTGAAGAACAGGTGGTAACAATGCTGAGTAAAAATATAGAGATAGAAAGAAAAGTAAAAATGGAAAAAAAGAAAAAAAAAGCAATAAATAAGATGAACAATGATAAAAAGGAAGCAAACAACTGACAAAATCTTGTGTTGACATAACCATTGTCCTGCTGGTAGCCTTTTGTAATTTGTGTGCAGACAGATTTATCCGCTTCTATATCTATATTCACAAAAGGATAATTCTCTAATAGTAAATCTATGTGAAATGAATCTTTTGTCAGATTTTTAAATTATCAAAGTGGAAAATTAGCGAAAAATAGCGAAAAACTAAATCATTGCAAATATTACACATTTACAGCAAATTGCTTGCTATACAGTGAGTAACTCTATGTGTCTAAATCAAAGTTCAGGTAGGAAATACCAGCAGTATCCAGGTTTATTAAACATCACTGTTGTAAAGACATTTAACTCCAAAAATAAAGTTTTAAGCACATTTTGGTGAATATATTTTCACAGCTTTCAACAGTTCTATACCATAACTGTATAATATCTATGGGTGGGGAGGGCACTATTCTGCAAAAACAAATAGTTCAGCAAATACAAGTATATTTTACCAATTTACCTGTAGGAAAAAATATATATACAGTCTAACCTGCATTAACGGTCACCTAATTTTGGCTGTCACCTTGTGTAAATGTTCACTCTATATTAATTGCACTTTAATAAAATGGTCACCCCCGTCTGTTGACAACAGCCAAAATAAGTGCCTCCCGACCGTTGAAATTGGACTGTTTGAAACGGTAACAATGTCATCCTAATCATGTGTGAAATATTCAAAACAATAGATGGAAATTGCGAAATACACCCCATTAACAACCAAACTGCTTGACCAAAACAAACTTCTTATCATGTATCATGAAGTCGAACACCAGTATTTGCTCAATTGATAAATCACACTCAAATGTAATAACTATCATCAATTGTTTCAAATTTATTATTTGCTCATTTAAAAATATTCATTGTTTGGTAAAAATAACGTAATTTTCATAAAACGGGGTGCGAAACAAGGCTTATTGGTGCCGATAAGTGTTATAAAGTTTGTTGTTAATGAATGAAAATCTAAGGTACATTGGTTTTGATCCACCACAAGAGGTAAGAATTATCGATAATAAGCTGTACAGTACAAAGTTTGTTTGAATTTATGAATCAGTTTAACCGACAGGATTTTTTAATTGTATTGTCATTTCTGCACCTTTGAAAAACACGTTAAACGTGTCAGCTAATCTGACTGTCACCTTGGTAATTGTTATGAAATTATCACATGTAACGCGCCCCTAGGGTAGCAACTGACCAAAATGAATTGTTTGGAATATTAACATTATCGAGATTAGACGATGGCGATGTTGCACGCATACAACGATTCATTTTCACAGGATACCAATAACAGCATTTTCTTACAGCAGGGGGCATGTTACAGTTATCTGCTCATACCATTGAACATAACAGCTTTTAAAAATTTATTACATGTTACTATTTTGTTTATGAAATAACCAAAAAGACTGCAGTAGGACTGACATATTTTCTCATGCAAACTATTTGCTTATACTATTTAGTGACTTTGTGAATAGAAGAGGTGGGTGGGGTATTTAAATGTTTGATTACGACCCTGCATTTAGTGATCACTTTGCTAAAACGGTTAATTTGGTCATATCCCTTGTTTTTCAATTTCACAATGCATTGTATACTTCTTGTCATATTACAATCAAGTGTAATTACAAAATCATTTTAGTCGCTAAGATAAAACTTGATAGAATCTTTTTTGTAGAGAATTTATAAAATATCTTAATAATTAATTGATCCAAAGTCAGAATATGGAACTGAGTTGAGCACCACAAAATATTTTAAAACCAATGAGGCCAGAAATTAATGATTATGATAACACATAGAAGCTATCGCCCACTTTCCACTTCATTGTCTATGACTTCTACAACCATAAAAAAATAATGCAAATACAAAGTATGATAGAATTTACGAGAAACAAAATATGAAATGTAAAGTATGAAGTAATGACGAGATGTAAATACAAAATGTCAAGTATGACTATCATACACAAGTCTTACAGGTTTACAACTTGCTGAGTATATATCACAATAACAGAGTATCATGGGTTGGGAAACAGGTACTGCCAAGTTTACACAACATCATAGGTATTACAAAATGCGAGAAACACTGTCCAAAAGCTTGTGAGTCAATGGTTACCCAATCATAATGGACCAAAAGTCTGTATGTTCGTATATTCTGTAAAATTTAATGTTTCTCAAAATCATTTCAGTATCTAATGTCTCTTTATAGAAAATCAGCAGAAGTTTCTGAAACTGTATATGTTAGAACAGAGCAAAACTAATACATGTGTATCTATTTAGGCTTTTAAGCAATATTTAAGGATAACTAGAATTGTGTCCAAAGGACACGGATGCCCCCACTGTGCAGATGTGCTCATAAACAAGAGCAAGCATATCTGTATGTAAGATTTTTATGTGGAACTTTTCATTCCACTGTTTCATTTCTGTACATATACCTAAAATGATCTACAGGTAACCTTATGTACATGTTAAATTAAATTACAAATGTAAAATTTATATGTTCAATTTTTATATGGTATATAGTGAAAAAATCAACAAAGGGCCATAATTCTGTTAAATTTGGTCGCAACAAATTTATATGGTATTAGTGAAAAAATCAACAAAGGGCCATAATTCTGTTAAATTTGGTTGCAACAAATTTCTTCCTTTACTACCATCTACACTTAAAGCTGTTCATCCCTGGAAGTTTAGCAAAATCTGCCATCCGGTTTAAGAGGAGTTGCGTTCACAATATTTCTATATGGTATTAGTGAAAACTTAACAAGGGCCATAATTCTGTTAAATTTGGTCGCAACAAATTCCTTCCTTTACACCATCTACACTTAGGTTGTTCACCCTGGAAGTTTAGCAAAATCTGCCAACCAGTTTAAGAGGGTTGCGTTCACAAAATTTCTATATGGTATATAGTGAAAAATCAACAAAGGGCCATAATTTGTTAAATTTGGCCGCAGCAAAATTCCTTCCTTTACTGCCATCTACACTTAAGGTTGTTCATCCCTGGAAGTTTAAGCAAAATCTGCCATCCGGTTTAAGAGGGTTGCGTTCACAAAATTTCTACTAGTATATAGTGAAAAATCACAAGGGCCATAATTCTGTTAAATTTGGTCGCGCAAAATTCCTTTCTTTACTACCATCTACACATTAGGTTGTTCATCCCTGGAAGTTTAGCAAAATTGCCATCCGGTTTAAGAGGAGTTGCGTTCACAAGTTATAGTGAAAAATCACAGGGCCATAATTCTGTTAAATTTGGTCGCCGCGAAAATTCCTTCCTTTACACCATCTACACTTAAGGTTGTTCATCCCTGGAAGTTTAGCAAAATTGCCATCCGGTTTAAGAGGAGTTGCGTTCACGATTTGGGCGACGGACGGACGGCGCGGACGGACGGACGTGCAACCCTATCACCCCACTTTGTGGGGCATAAAAATTATACAAATTAAGTGCATTTTAACCAAAGAAAACATGGAAAACTTGTAGACCAAAACTGAACAGTTTAAATCTTTGTGTTATTAAACTCATATTGTAAAATTTACACAAATTCAATAGCCACCTTCACTTTGATCTTCTATACTGTCAACTTTCTTCTTATACAGGCCTAACAAAATGATATTTTCCCGACTGCAAAATCTAAAAGGCTTATAAACTGTCTTTAGAAAGTCTACATAAAAAGTCTAGGTAAAGAGGAAGACAACAATCAAATCACTATATGACTGACCTGTAGTTAGAGATAAGCAGAAGACACTGAAATAACAGCTGAAATATCTAATGGCAGTCTCAATAATGGGGATGGATTTAGGTTGTTAGGTGGAGAAGGGTTTTCTTTGTTAAACATACCATTGTCAAGAAGATTCCAAACTCCTGATTCATAGAGACGTTGTCACCGTCAGTGAAGACGAACGACTTTTTACGCTCTTTCTTGCTCTGCAATACGACTGCAATCTGCTGCGCTGCTACTGACAATACCGGCAGTTCAATACGGTTGAATTCATCAAAGCATCCCCATGATCCAGACTGTGCTAGACCTATTATATAACACAAGTAATACCAAAGTAAAACCTTTTTTCTTTTCAAACAATCAAAAGTGTTATCAGATTTGTACTGCTTTTATCAATTTGATATCAATTTTGTATATTTGGACAGACCTATAAACATAAAGGAATTATAAAACTATGATCACCTTTGAAAATACGTCCTAAACCTCTGAAGTCCATCTGATCAGAACAATTGAACACCACCACATATTTTCCGAGACAACGACCCATGTCCTTGGTGGTCTCTGTTTTACCTGTCCCGGCAGGGCCAGCTGGAGCTCCACCCATAGACATACCCAGGGCTTGAGCAAGTGTAATGTAACATCTGAAAGTTAAATACCAACATCAAAGATAAATCAAAGGCATTAATAACATCCATCACAAAGATACACCTATAATACAATACAAGCAATTGCCCCTATTTCTTAGATACAAATATTACATTAAATTGTATTTTGGCATTTCATAGCTGCCTGGTATTTATACTTACTATTTTGCTGTCCCTTGAATTTCAACAAAGTCACTCAACTCCAAGCATTGTACCTAGTTCCCAATTAAGTCTTTTTAAATTGCTGTTTTTTTGTGTGTGTACTAAACATAGAGTACCAGTATTCACTTTTCAAACCATGTTATTTTACTCAGCCAAGGTTACCTGTAATACCCTTCTATTTCTAGGCATGTTTTGATATTGGTGTTAATAGTGTACCTGTCAGTGAGAGGTGTAATGACCAGACGCTCAGTACAACCAAGGAATTCATTCTGGTAGATGAAGTCTACGTCTGTTATAGAGATCTGACATCTGTCCTGGTCTTCAATGAAGTAAAATCGTGACTGTTTCAACCATTCAAAGTCAGTTGGTGTCTTGATATGCAGTCGGCACTGAAAAGAAATAAAACTCACTAAAAATGTTGTAGAGACTTGATAAATCAATGTACATGTATATGAAGAATGAGAGATGTGGATAAGAGTTGAGTAAATAAAGGAGATCTTACAGCAAAGAGGAACGGAGATTTCTCAGTCTTGATGACAATATCTCTAATATTTCAACATTAATAGATCTGTAATTGAAACTCCCTTCTACTGGAAATAGTAATGTCAAATCAATAACCACATTAAACAATGAAAAATATTCATACATATTTTAAAGGGTATGCAGACCGAGGTAAAAATTAAATGTGAATCTACACTTGTACTTACCAAATCATCGAAGATATCCCTCTGGTGAACATGAATGGTTATCAGGGTCTCAAACTTGGTTCTTTCCACCTTTGAGAGCTCACGTGTTGTCTGATCAATGAGCATGTTCAGCAGCTCGAGGAAGGCCTGGTTTGTATTTGCCATTACTTTACGATCGTACTTGGCTGAGGTTAGAGCGTCGGTGGAGTCACGGGTCCAGATCATTTGTATACCCAGAAGACCAACCTGTGAGAGATTGATGGATTAAAGTGAGCCAGTCTATCATTTGACAAAATCCTATAGTATTTTGTAATTAAAAGTTAAGATTCTCGAAAAATCTACTTGGTCACATATCAGGCAGCACATCATCTTTGTAGGGAAGCCATCACTATGATCAGTTGTGTAGATTTCTATGACATACAGTGCTTATACAAAAATTTTATTATTTTTTTCTGAAGAATGGCCATCTTCTCTATGTCTTTGCAAACATGGAAGCTTGGTCCATTTCTCTAGCATATCAATCATGACCAACCAAAGGTTTAATATCTGACACTGGTCTCTGCGAGAAGTGCCACCACGATCAGACATTTTAAGAAATGCTTTAAAATTACTTCAATGCATGTATCCTTTACAAACCAGCAATATAAAATTAATGACATGATATACCTGTGCAGGGAACATTCCCAAGAATTCGAGGAGTTGGAAATTCTGATCCTGTATCGCCATGGCAGCAGTACGGATGACTCCATGTACTGACTTATGAGCCATTCTCATCAGTGCCATCAACCAAACTTCTACATTTCCTTCTGCTTTTACTGTCTTCTCCAACTATGAAATTTAAACACTACTTATTGCACATTTCTATGTGTGTAAAATACTATATGATACATCTTAACTTAAACTTTATCACAATTTTACTGAAAGACTGTACTATATTTGTCACTGTTTTATACTGAGGAAGCCTTGCATTCTATTAAATTTTATTATTATAACAACAGCAAAGCTTCCCTTAAGGCGATGACCATGATGGAATGGAAATGTAGCATCAAAAGTGTATGGTATTTGAATATATAATGTATGTCTTTATGTTTCTTTCTTACCTCAACACATTCACCCTCTGAGGAATGAACAGCCAGTATGTTATCATAGAATTTCTCATGGAATTTCACAGTCTTAATGTTATCAAACACAGACAAGAGATGAGCCTGGATGGTGTGGGGGTCGCTCGCCTGACCAAGGATTTCCAGTAGAGCAGGATCAGACACAAAGAAGAATCTTGGGAACAGCAGTCTTTTCTTCTCCAGATACCTGATAAATAATTCAAAGTACTGAAAGCACTGGAAACATAATCAAAGTACTAAAGCACTGGAAACATAATCAAAGTACTAAAGCACTAGAAACATAATCCAAGTACTGAAAGCACTGGACACATAACCCAAGTACTAAAGCACTAGAAACATAATCAAAGTACTAAAGCACTAGAAACATAATCCAAGTACTGAAAGCACTGGACACATAATCCAAGTACTGAAAGCACTAGAAACATAACCCAAGTACTGAAAGCACTGGAAACATACTAAAAACACTAGAAACATAATCCAAGTACTGAAAGCACTGGAAACATAATCCAAGTACTGAAAGCACTGTAAACATACTAAAAACACTAGAAACATAATCCAAGTACTGAAAGCACTGGAAACATAATCCAAGTACTGAAAGCACTGGAACTAGAAACATAATCCAAGTACTGAAAGCACTGGAAACATAATCCAAGTACTGAAAGCACTGGAAACATAATCCAAGTACTGAAAGCACTGGAAACATAATCCAAGTACTGAAAGCACTGGAAACATAATCCAAGTACTGAAAGCACTGGAAACATAATCAAAGGACTGAAAGCACTAGAAACATAATCAAAGGCCTGAAAGCACTGGATAAATAATCACAGTACTGAAAGAACCTGAAACATAATCAAAGTACTGAAAACACTGGACAACCACAAAGCCTATTATGTATTTTGTTCACTTTTTTCTTCTTGATTCTCTTCTTCTGCAGCAAACGTTTCATTATCACATCATTCATATATACATAATCAGGGTACATGTATTACCACTCGTGACAAGGTTTGTTCTGCCTTGACAACTGTATTGAAAAGTGCCAAGCTCAAACTGCGAAAGTATGAAAAATTCAGCTTTTAAAAATAAACACTCATCATCTGATTTGTGTACCCATAAATAACTTACCCAGTGAGAGACTTCTGGCAAAGTTCCAACTGTTCAAGTAAATGAGGCAAAAGCTGCATGAGGGTTTCATCACCTACACAGCACTGAACTACATTTGGTGTCTCGTGTGAACGGGTCATTATCTTAATCCAGGATTTATCAATGTTGCTGAACCTCTTTGCTTCCTAAAACCAAGCAGTGTACTGTGAGCAATTTAAGCCACAAACAAAATAGTTTAGAAGTAAATTATGGTGTAATAATATTATCAACATAGATGTTTTGAGAATCTAATTCCATGAAAACTGTTCAACCAATTATACAATCTACCTGGATATTCAGTATAATTTTATTCAATTATATTTGGAAACATTTTAAGTAAAAAACATAAAATGGAAAAGCTTTACTTTGCACTCCATCAAGGACTTCAATGAACAGTTGATTGAAAAACTTTCCTAAACCATCTTTTGACTTTCCTAAACCATCTCTTGAAAGAATCTACTGAACTCTTGATGTACTGCAAATAAACATTCAACTCATTGGACTGAATACTAAATGGTAAAAACTTGTCTAAACAGTCCCAAGAAAGTCATTCACAAAAACATTCCTTACTTTAGGCAGTTGCTTAGCAATGTCACCACCAACAAAGACAGCTTCCAGGTACACCCACAGGTTCTGTACGATCATCCAGTTCTCAATGATCTCAGACGAGTTTGTCAGATTCTGCACCCAGGTTTGAATCTGCTTCTTGAATGGTGTGTTGTATCTTTGAAGTAGAAAATTTAAAAATTGTTCATCAAAAAGATGAAAATCTCGTCTGAAATACGTAGATATTGAAACACCTAAGTATCTGATCAGGGGTAGTAAGTAAATATGGCATCTCAAATCATCATAGTTAGTCCAAAGGGATTAATGTTTTTTGTCTCAATATAACAGACAAACTGGATCTTAAGCTATAAAGCTGAATATAAAAATGGAAAACTTTTGTCACCTGTTGCTCATGAGGGAGCTGAGAACCATGAGAGAGTCTTCCATTAGCGAGACAATTTCACTTGTTGTATCTCCACGAAGCAGGAGTTCTCCACGGCTTTTGAACTGTCCGAAAGTAAACTCTTGGTTGTTCCAGTCTGCAATCACCTGTTTCAACTTGGCTTCAATATCCTTCTCTTTCACAGCAGAGATACAGATATCCTACAAAGCATTTGTATCAAATCAATTAGATTTCATAACGAACAGTGCAGTTTTACTACACAGATAAATACTTCTCAAAGTACATCTATTTTTTATTGCTAATTTGCTGTTCAATTCAGTTTTAAAATACTACTGTAATGGAGAGTCATAAAGTTAAGGTACTCTATATATATATATATAGAAGCATTTAAAGGAAAGAAGTGGTTACTAAATATATTTATAGAAGAATTTTCAAGGGATAGAAGGAATGTTGCAGTAAGTATACATTGTTTCTTTCAGATGAAGGCTTAAACCTTAAGACTACAGAGTATTTCATCAGATATTGTTTTCTTCAAATGTCTTAGATGCTTCAGTGAGGTAATCTTTAAACTTTAATGACTGCACATTCTAGGAGACCTATAAGGAAAGTTTTGACAGTACCATGTACATTATCCATCCACTTATTCTGTATTTGAAAGATTTGACAAACAGACACAAAGCCAAAACAATGATCATGCAGTCATTAAACATCTCCAGATTGCCTTCAGTGAAACTTTAATAAGTTTTGAAATAGACAAAAATCTGTTTTCAGTAAGCAGGTACGTTCCACTCTTCACTCTTAATATTAAATCAGACTCACATTTTAAAAATGCCATGGCTACATTACTCCCTCCATGCTACACCCATCCACACTTTAAATTCCATTTTACGCACAAAGACTTATGGCTAATTTATATTTTAGCCATTTCTTTCATATATGCTTTAAGACAAAGTTAACATTAACAAATGGTAACAATTCTGTGAGCTTAAATTATGGTTCTGTTTACTGAAAACAAACCATCTACAACCTCAGTGCTCATATAGTTCTATACAGTTTTGCTTTACCAGTAATGGCTTTTCTTAAATAAGTAAAATAAATTAAAGACTTTAAAGTGACTGTTACATTATGCTGTGAACTTTATAGGTGAACATTCCAAGATATAATGTGAACTTTACCGCTATTTTTTCTTGTAACTTTGGTGAATTAACGATTGATATATGAATATGGAAACGTTGAAGAATAAACCTATAAGCCTCAAAATGCACTCTCTGTGTTAATTGGTAATTGAAAAATAAAAACAATGGTCAGATAAACTAGTATTTCTTTTGTCAATGATATAAAAAAGTCATGTAAAATTAACTATTCAAAATTAAGTTGTTCTACAAACATATAGAGACAAATTAAAACATATCTCAAAGAAAATATCTGGAAAAATATCATTTTTTTAAATATCCCCTACATTACGGTGATGTCTATTTAAATAGAAACATAATGTTTAAATAAAGAAATATAAAAAATGTGAAATTGTACAATCTATTATCATGCTCTCTACTAAATCAACACTGACATTTAGCTTTTAACACATAGAAATAACAACTTCTCATTGAACCTTCATTTAACCCTGAGCACTTAAGAAATAAATTTTCCATGATACAAGCTCATTACAGACAACTGGAACTCCAGCTTGTTGGAATTAAATGTGAAGATCAGCATTTCACATCTATTCCTCATTTTCCCATTTGATCTAAGCATGTTTAACTTTAAATTCAGTTGATTTTACAAGACATTTCAGTCAACAGAAGTTGTTTATAAGTTGTAAATTCTTTTCTTTCCCAACTTGGAAAGAACAGCGGCAAATTTTAAGAAGTCTAGTACAAATATGGAAAGAGGCAAGTTTCAAGATCTCATAAAAACCCAATTTTACTTTGTATTATTATGATGAGTTTCATCAACAAATCTCTGCATCTTTGGGCACATCTGTTCTAAGAACTATACATGCAACATTCAAGGAATAAAAGTTAGCAATTTTTGACGACCACAATGCCATGCATGTCTGAGAAAATGGTGAGTTTACCCTCATTTCAAAGTCAGTTGTTAACTCATTCAAATGCTAATAGTATATAAGATTAATGGTTAGATCTGATCATCAATATAATCAATAGATCAATCAATCAATCAATCAAGATATGAACCACATCACATAAAAGGGAAATTGCAGTGAAACGATGATACATTTTAAAGCATCAAAAACATCAGGCTATTTATTTCCCCTTTCAATTTTGATATATTGTTCTTTCAGTTATCACTTTTAAAGCTTGCAATATCAAAATATACCCTCCTACAGATATTGTCAAAATATAAATGGATTACATTCTCCAAAAATCATGCAAGGACCCTTTTGTTGTGAAGCAGTTCTAATCCTTCTTGTTGAACTAGTAATTCATATTCATTAAAACAATCTAACTCAATTTCAAACACTTTTAATGCTTTTCATTTTTCATGAAGTATTTAAAAATGATGAAAAATGCCAAAATAATATGACATTGTATTTTTGGGAAGATTTCTTACAGGCAAGGATAGAACTATCTAGTAACATTAGCTTTGTTTCATGCCGTATTGGGGATGAATCCTTAAATTTAGCATGTTACACATTAGTTTATGAAATACAAAACTTACTGTTCCCAAAATGACTTTTAAACAGGAGAGCCTCTAAGTCACATGACATAAGTATTTTCTGACAAAAGCTTAATGCAATGGTTACCTCAATATCTTCTTTGAATTCCAACAGTGGAGCTTGTAGAATATTTCGCAATGTAAAGTTATCACTCTCAATGTCAAACACGTGACCTGTGACCTCTTGCATCCGGTTCCAGTGTCTCGGTTTCATGGCTTTATTTGTCATCAATTCCAGTAACGGAACCATCTCATTGAAATCATCAATGGTTTTCTTTAGATCTTCAAATGCCGGCCAGTCCTTCAAAGCTCTGGGGAGTTTGCGGCACCTGGATTAATGTAATAGTTATGTATCAGTCAAATTAGCTTTTTTCTTTCCAAAATATAACTCATAAAGACTGTCTTTCCTTTTAAAACCTTTTCTTACCAAAATGATAAATCCAACATGAGGCAATACATATATCATCTTTGAATAATAATGTTACTGATGCAGAAACTGGCTAAATCTGGTTGTTGCAAAGGTTGTACAGCACTACTTCTTTGACAGAGACACCTTCAACCCACCCCCCACCTCTTAGTCAGAAGATGCTCTTGATATTGGCACTGCACACAAGGGAAACATTTTACTCAAAATTTTACTTTGGCAAGAAATATCAAGAGATCAAGGTTATGTTGTAAATCAACACAGGACTGGTCAGGTCTGATACTGCTTTACTACCTAATCCCTATGTCAAACCTAGAGCTTGTGGCCATAGTGTATGTTTACAAAATTAATACAAGACTGTTATTCTACTGCAAAACTTTCACTAACTTGTTCTGAAACTCAATGAGTTCATTGTTGATCTTTTCGATGTTGATGTCCGCCCAGAGAATGTCGTAGTATCCATGAACAGTGTCAATGACAGCGTTGTACAAGCCGTATAACTTCTGCAGTAAGTTAAGCTCCTTCTTGATCTTGAGCAGTTCCGGATAGTCGGTCACCGGTAAACCGAACAGTTCCTCTCCTCCGGTGTAGGTAAGAAATTTCTTGTACAGGATGTCAAAAGTGTTCTGACAAATGACCAGACGGTCAGATGCTTCTCTTGGGGCAACACCTGCCACCATCGGACCAGCCTAGAAGAGAATTTCAAGTGTTAAGTTACATACTTTCATCA
Organism: Saxidomus purpurata; assembly: GCA_022818135.1. Lineage (NCBI taxonomy): Eukaryota > Metazoa > Mollusca > Bivalvia > Venerida > Veneridae > Saxidomus > Saxidomus purpurata. The sequence goes on along the minus strand of JAFMSR010000012.1, from coordinate 37,019,898 downwards.
GTTAACATGGAGTCTGCAGCATCTTACCTGTGTATTTAATCTATTATAATGACACAGGTGTGTTCTTTGAAGTGTAAAATTTAACAGCTTATGATGTCGCTTTTTTCTTTTACTTGATGTAAATAATTACTAGTATTTTAATTTTTAGTTGCATGAAAATCTTCAAGACTAAGCGGTTATTTAACTTTACAGATTTAAACACTTTGTATAACATTTTAATAAAGTTAAATAAAATAGACACCACTTAAAAAATTGATTGGTATTCAATGGTAAAAGACAAGGAGAACCTGCAAGTCAAACCTCATTTATTGTTGTTGAACTATATATCTATATATACTATCTATATCTTACGGTGTTATATTCTGTGTAGAAGTTGTCACAATCGACCACGAATGTCTTCACATCTTCAATCAGATCACTCTTAAAGTTAGGCTGAATATCGAGCAGGTGTGACTGTACCTCTGCGGCCTGGACATTGAGTTTCTCCCACGAGTATCGCAGGGTGTCACATCTCTCAGTCTCCTCCTTCGCTACTGGTAGATCATGCTTGATCAACATTGTGTACGACTCCTGCAAAAGTTAAAATATACTGTACTTTCATATGTGAAACTATAGGATGTTAAATACGCCTTTTCTGATTCAAGACAGAGCACTAGAAAACTAATATCTATATAACAAACTGCACAAAAAAGGAAAAAAGTTGAGTCCATGGATAATCAGCAAGCCCCAGATGGCAGGGAAGAAACTGTGATGGCTTGTGAAAGAGTGGCATAAGGAAATGGAATTGGGGGTGATTGGGTGGCCAAGGCCAATTGAGACTTCAAAATTTCCCAAGACCTGCCTGTTTCTGTAAATACTTTAAACTCTGTATGATACTGTTGAAATTGCTTTGTCAAGCACTACTTTCATGATAAAGACCCCAAATTTCCCTCTAATTTCTGTTTTTGGCAAAAATGTACTCTTGTATTGAATACAAAGATAGAAAATCACAAACCTTCCTGTCTCCAAAAAAGGAAGATAAAACTACCTTTTGACATACAATGTGTTCTCAATAATGGCACTATGGGAAGTACTCAAAAATTTTAACAAAAGCACTGTAGGTAAAAGTGCCCAGAGACCCGGTGAGGGAACGACTTATTCATACCAATCAAGTTTATTTGTATACGCTTAGACAAGGCCAATTTACATACCTCTATGGGAGTGATGCTCATGTCAATTCTAATTTCATGTTCCCGAATCTCCTTGAGACCAGCCATGGCAAATCTGATATCATCCAAGTCCTTGATTGGACGTCCAAGACGTTTCGCAAGTTCTTCAACAAAGGTGAAGATTTCTTCCATCTCAGTACGGTATTTATTGTTGCATGCCTTCCCATAATGCATTCTCCATGCTTTTGTCTCCACATTGAGAGCAAACTTGAGCTTTTCTGTTGATCAGACATATAAAAATTTTGTTCTGATATTTTTATCTGTTCAAACATTGTTCTTTGATCGTTTGTAATCAACAACTTCTTAACTAAAAAACAGTAATTGATACACGATAATTTCACTGAAGGCCTGTGTCATCAGTACTGGTTAACTTTGAGATTCTTTGGTTTGAAATTGGATGCATTATTTACTGACAGGCGATCACCATTTGTACAGTGTAGCCACAAAAAGACTGCCGTAATTGAATTTGTAAATGCAAAATGAAAACTGCTCTAATAAGAGGTTTCTTCCAACTTACAGGCAAGTAAACATGGCCACTGTAGTCAAGAATAATATGACAAGCTTAAAGCTTTCATGAAAATCGGAGTTGACTAAATACTAAAGTAGATAGTTTCTAAATGGTATACCTGTATACAAAGCAATAGGTCCGACATTGTAATATTCTGGCTCGCCATTGATTGACAGCTCAAGTTCTTCATAATATTTTATCTTCGATTCGAATTCTGTCAGTTTTGGGCTGTCTTTCAGGAATACCTCAAGTTCCTCATCTCGGTCATTCTCCCAGATAATGTGGTAGTCATGGAATTTCTCCAGGGCACTTGTCACTTCCTGTATGACAAATAATTCCCATAATTACTAATAAAGAACACAAGACAAGAATATAAAAGTTTCAAGCAATTCTCTGCCAATTTTCTTTTTTACACCAAAACATTATGTAGTTTTAGAACTACATGTATATGGAGGGGAATGTGTTGTTAAAAACGTGTTTTAAATTGTGAAATTTTCCGCTGAAATTGCATTTACATCCTGCTTGCAAGTTAATAAAAGTTTAAAAACCTGTATGAAAGAAATTTTGAGAGACAACTTTAAGTTTATTTTCTTGTAACAAAAGTTAATGAGATAAAGATTTACCTTCTTGGTTGAGTTGATAGATGTTGACAGAAGAGATACAAGTTTGGCAACTTCCTTGTTCTCAGAGACATTCTTGTAATAGTTCTTTGTTGACGCGGTCACAGTAAAGCTGGTTGTCTCGCGTTCTAGTTCTGGCCGTTTCTTATCAGCATGGGAACCCTCAGATGCTGCAACACTTCCAACACTCATACGTCTGTCATGGTGGCCTTCACGATCACCAGAATGGGATCGTTCACGTTTACGGTCCTTGTTCCATTGTGAAATCCCTTTGCTGGTACTAACAACCAGCTGTGCAGCCTAGACAGAAACAGAACATAGGTAGATAGATAAATGAATGGATAATGACTGATAGACCATTGAACTGATGGACTGAAAGGTATCTGACAAACATGACAGCCTCTATGATCATTTATGCTCTTTGGCCACAAAATGGACGTTTTAATCATCGTTTCCCAGCAACAATATCGTAGAAACATTCATTTGTCAGTTAGCGTCTTACTTCTACTTCCTACTTTGTGGATGGATGTGCTTAAACAAGACTATCACTTCTCCCCAACTGAAACCACTCAGGTGCACTGTTCAGTTAGCAGATACACTGCTACATTAAATATATATAATTTTCTACATTTTCCCACAAAATACTAGTGTACTAAATCAATAACCTGAAAGGTGTAAACCTACACAATTTAGTGTCAATTCATTTTTGAGGATGTTTCTCACAGTATACATATATATTACCTTGTTAACTGCCTGTTGAACCTCATCCAGACCAGGTGTCATGTTAATATTTGGAATTGACAATGTGGCAAAGGTCTTGAAGAATGGTTTGTTGTCCTTCTTTGAATCTGCGCCAAAACCTCCAGACTCCCCTACAATCAGGATCCACAAATTCTGTCTTTACAACTAGCTATAAGAATTTCATACTTGTATCTCAGTTTCTTAAGTCAACTTTGTTCTAGAGCAGCATTCTACCATCTGGACAGATAGCTCAATTTAAATATGTCAGTAAAAAACATTGAGTAGATACAGGTGTATGCTCTTCATAAATTAGACATCAAAGAAGAAGAAAAACACCCATTATATAAATTACTATATCATACAAATGAATTTGCTTATCAAGATGACTGTGTACATGTACAGCACTACATAAACATGCCTCCTTAGTTCTAAGTTAAACACAGGCTGAATTAGATGTTTCATTTCATTCATAAATATGACAGGGAGAATTAGCATACCAAGATAGTGAACCATTGAGCTTTGAGTTATACGTTTTCGAAGTGCCTCGAGGGTGTTCTTTGTAACCTTTATCAAGGCCTCAAGATTACGATGGTTGAAGTGATTTAGTAAGTCTGTGGCGGCTTGTTCGATGTTCTCCCTCTGCTCTCTTTTGCGTTTAGCAGCCAAGTTTGCCTTTGAGGACACTGGACGGGAACGACGGCTGCTGGCCCGGCCCCCAGATCCTGTAGGACTACCTTCACGCTTTTCATCATCTATATAAAACAACAAATATAATCAGTTTACCAGTATTCAAAATGGTTATTTCAGTACCATGGTTGACTTTCTGTTCACATACAGAACTGTTGGGAAAAGTTTTACTCCCTGTTATCCATAGCTGTTGCTGGTACCTTACTTCAGATTGTCAAGTTAATATAATAAACTTTTGTGATAATTAGTGTCTTCTTTACTATATTTTAATTTTCTACAAAGTAAGTTCAGCAGTGAATGTAAAACTATTGTCAGTACTTCAAATTTCACATGTAATTTCTCTTTTTTCATATTCACCTTTTGAAGAATGACTTAACAATATGTAACAAGACAGTTTGTAACGGAATACTGACCCACTTTCCTGTCATCCTCTATCTCCACCTCATCCTTTTCCTCAATGTCTAGTAGCATATCAATCAGCTCAGTGGTCGCTTCCTCCACAACTAGGCTCTTTGTCTGCAGTATAGTTGCTCCTTTGGCGCATAGTTCCTGTGTCTTCTCCAAGAACTCTTCAACTGTCCATGCTTCATCTGGCGGCAGCTGACACAGTGTAGTTGTTGCCATCTCCCGGAGGACTGCATCAATACGGAATTCTGTCAGCTCATTAGCCCTGACCATAAGCAGCTCAAGGTCTTCTAGACGCTTGTAAACATCCTGTACGTAGTCTTCAATGTTCAGTGAAGTCCAGGAGAGCTTGGTTAGTCCAGGTTCAATGGTGTCCTCCACACTTTTGATGTGGGGTCCCATCAGCTCCTCAAATGCATGAGGGATCTTTTTCCTCACTCTCTTATTCTCTTGCAGCATCATCTGCATAAAAAAATATGGCGCACATGTACATGGTAACAAACAAGCAAAATAAATAGTAGCATTGCAACCTTTCCATTATATTCCTGTACAAGACCCAATTTAAAATTGAAAATAATACTGGACATGAAAACTTGAGTACTGTATAATGGGTTTCTTTTACAATTAATATCCATTCTAAAACTAAAGGAAAGAAATTTGTAATAATACAAGGGAAGGTTTTATTTGATTTCATCCGAGATCATTTTTCACTTCTGATCTAATTTGATAATTCGAACAAGTACTTCTGATACCTTTTACTAAATTTCACTTTAAACCTAACCATTGATCGACCATAGTTTGTTTTTACATTCTATTTCTATGCAGCAAACAAATAAATTAAACCCTATCTAAGCTTCTGAAGTTGTACTTGCCTTAAAAAATTTATCATACAGAAAGAGTAGTGTAACAGAAACTAACCAGCAGTGCATTGTAGTTGTCTTTGTACTCTACTTGTTTGGTCCTCATTGTCTTGGCCATCGGAGGGATTTCGAGACCCAGTCTAGCCATACATTCTGTTTCACGGATCATAGTTAGGATCTGGGGGTCAAAGTTCACATAGAGTTCGCAAGTTTCTGGGTGTTTTACAAGCAATGATGCTGCCAGTCCTGATTTCGCTGCGTCAACCTGCATTAAATAATGTTTATATACTATTAAATACCAATGACTTTCTTAACAGTACACTTTTTATTCAAGATTATGTATTTCTTGAATAAAAGGAATAGTATTGTAAGAGAAAGAGTTGACCTCTCAAACCTGGTTTCTATGGGTTTGACCTATATGAGAACCAGACCAGAACATCTAATAAAACATCATACCAGTCTATCTAGACAATACACTTGAGACTGTATCCATAAATTTCATTTTTCCTTCAGGATGGGAGCTTAAATAGACTAATAGTTTCTGTCATGAGCACAAGGTTCAGATCAAAATATTCATCACCGAGGGTAACTTTTTTGGTGGGAATGAGGTGACGGATATTTCCATCTGAGCCAAATGTCTTATGATGGAAACTTTTTCTTGAATACCGTCTTACACTTTAAAGTAGATTTTGAAATGAAAACTTATCAAAATGATGAATTATCATTAAACTAGAATTGTGTCCAAAGGACACGGATGCCCCCACTGTGCAGATGTGCTCATAAACAAGAGCAGCATATCTGTATGTAAGTTTTTATGTGGACTTTTTCATTCCACTGTTTCATTTCTGTACATATACCTAAAATGATCTACAGGTAACCTTATGTACTGTTAAATTAAATTACAAATGTAAAATTTATATGTTCAATTATTTATATGGTATATAGTGAAAAAATCACAAAGGGCCATAATTCTGTTAAATTTGGTCGCAACAAATTTATATGGTATATAGTGAAAAATCAACAAAGGGCCAAATTTGTTAAATTTGGTCGCAACAAAATTTCTTCCTTTACTACCATCTACACTTAAAGCTGTTCATCCCTGGAAGTTTAAGCAAAATCTGCCATCCGGTTTAAGAGGAGTTGCGTTCACAATTTTCTATATGGTATATAGTGAAAAACTTAACAAAGGGCCATAATTCTGTTAATTTGGTCCAACAAAATTCCTTCCTTTACTACCATCTACACATTAAGGTTGTTCATCCCTGGAAGTTTAGCAAAATCGCCACCAGTTAAGAGGAGTTCGATTTCACAAATTTCTATATGGTATATGTGAAAAATCACAGGGCCATTCTGTTAAATTTGGCCGCAGCAAAATTCCTTCCTTACTGCCACACACTTAAGGTGTTCATCCCTGGAGTTTGCAATCGCCATCCGGTTTAAGAGGGTTGCTTACAAATTTCACAAGTTTGTGTCAAGGGCCATAATCGTTATTTGGTCGCAGCATCCTTTCTTTACTACCATCTACACATTAAGGTTGTTCATCCCTGGAAGTTTACAATCTGCCATCCGGTTTAGGGAGTTGCGTTCACAAGATTTCGGACGACGGACAGACACGGACGGACGGATGGAAGGACGGACGGACAAGGACGCTATTGCTCCCACTTTGTGGGGGCTAAAATGTAAATTCATATGTTCATTTTTTATGGTATTAGTGAAAAACAACAAAGGGCCATATTCTGTTAAATTTGGTCCAAAAATTCCTTCCTTACTTCCATCACCTTAAGGTTGTTCCCTGGAAGTTTAACAAATCCCATCCGGTTTAAGAGGAGTTGCTTTCACAAAATTTCTATATGGTATTAGTGAAATCACAGGCCATATCTGTTAAATTTGGTGCCCAAAAATTCCTTCCTTTACTTCCACTACACTTAAGGTTGTTCATCCTGGAGTTTAAGCAAAATCCCATCCGTTTAAGGGAGTTGCTTTCACAATTTCTATATGGTATATAGGAAAATCACAGGGCCTAATTTGTTAATTTGGTCCGCGAAAATTCCTTCCTTTACTACCATCTCACATTAAGGTTGTTCATCCCTGAGTTTAGCAATCTGCCATCCGGTTTAGGGGTTGCGTTCACAGTTCGGCGACGGACAGACGGACGGACGGACTGACAGACGACGGACGGACGGACGGACAAGGCCTATATGCACCCCACTTTGTGGGCATAAAAACAAACAATATTAAGACATTGTTTAAGAAGGTGACGTCATAATGTTTATAACGTTACGTCATAAGTAATTCACGAAAGTCGTCTGGCATAGGAGGGGTGCCAGACCGGTTTTTCCGGCATGGGCAAAATCACCGGAAATGCCAATCCGATATGCAAGAATGGTTAAACCTAAATATCTGCTCAATGAACCAAGATAAGTATAAATCCACTTATGCCACTAAAATTTATATTTTAAGATTACACATGATGCTTCTCTCTCTTTAAGTGTTCATTCACTCATGAATTAAAGAAACATGTTTACTCAAACTGACCTGCCTGAGCCAACCCCTGTAGTAGAGCACCTCAAACTCAAGCAAGACCTTGGCAAGTTTGTTAAAGCTCTTAATGATCTTCTTGGCTTCCGGTGAATTCTCGAGAAGTGACGCTTGCTGCTGGAAGACTTCCATTGGCTCTTGGATACGACGGAACAGCTGACGAGACCATGATATTTTACCTGAGAGTAGAAAAAAATGTTGTCAAAGGTTTTGTTGCCAGTTATGTTTTTGTCTGACATTTCAGCAATGAAGTCTAAAGTCCATACTTTATAAGATTATCATACTTCTTAGTAACATCATTTTATGCTGCCATATGAAAATATCATGCTCACTGTATAACTTTTAAAGTGAGGCATTCTTTTTGGTACAGTGGAGCATTTGAAAACAGGAATAATACTAGTATCCAAACCGTAAGTTTTTTGCAGTTTCGATTTTTTCTTCTACTTTATTATTTTATCTACTTTATATATAAAAACCCTAAAATTTGTACATTCTGGAAACCATACAAGTAAGTTCCTTTTCTATATAATTTCACCTGTGAAAACCAAGTTGAATTGCCTGTGTGACGGAGTATGAAAATGGAGTTTTACATATTTTATAAAATGAAATATTTCCTAGTTACTCTCTATGCTATTACATCTTACCTGCAATGGGAGGTAAATCTCTTGCAACTGGGGGCTCGTTCTTGTTTTTCTGATAGATTTTCGACACCATTTCAATGTCTTTGCCGTACTGAGACAGGATACGTTGATATTTCTCCTGTACTGGCAGGTTGGGGAGGTTTAACTTCTCAAATTTGATCAGCAAGTTGATGGAACGCTGTGTGCTGATGATTCTCTCAAACTTCTTATCCATAAACTCACAGATTTGTTTCTAAAAATACACAAAAAGATGTATTTGTCTCCCCTGTCCCATTTGTCTATCCTTTGCGGAAACTTACATCCTCTATAATTCTGTTGTGTATTAAACTAAAGAACTGTATGCGTTTTAAAAATAATGAAGATTTCTAGATCACATATTCTAGAATACAATTAAATATGATTTACAATAATGTACCTGAATGTAGTGCTGTAAATGTTATAGTGTCAGCTGCTACAACCAGAGATTATGAGTTTAAATCCATTTTGGGGTTATAAACTAACCTTCTCAGAAGGTACCAGTACATGTACCAATTTATTCACCCTAGCAACTAGTATCATGTTTTTCTAAGGACAATTAATGAGTGACAACGCCAGTTGAAGCCAATACAAAAGTCACGTTTAACTAAACCACAAATTGAAGAAGTGGAAACTTTGTGAAAATAGCGAAAATTAAATGATCAGGAATATAACCAAGTTTACAGTATAGCATAAATTGTTATTATATCATGATTCATGTCTTACATGGAGTTCTTTCATCTGTCTCTGGAAGTCCTCATAATCGTTGCCGAATTCCTGCTTCCTCTGGTCTAGGAAGTCATACGGTTTCTTCCGGATCTGGGTCTGCACAACGCTAAACCGGTTCGCCATCACTTCAATGCCTGCAAATTAAATTTTTAACAAATTTCATTAACCTATCTATCCCATCTATTTATAAACTGTACCTGTTCAGAATTAGCAAGAGCATCTAAGATTACAAACATAACATTCTTTTATATAAAACATGTATACAGCTGTTTGGTGCTGGGCCCTTGATATACCAGTCTAAACTAAAACTATCCCTAAAAATAATAAAACCAACCCCCCCCCACCCCCATGAACATGAACCTTAATATAATATCACAATGCTGGGAAAGCATTATGATTATATTTTAACACAACTAAGCTTTGTACCAATCACTTCAATCTATGAAGTTTCATCTAATTCTGGCAAAGGGTTTTGGAAAAGAAGCATGCAAAAGATTGCATCTATAGACAGGCAGTGGATTGACAAGCTGAATCCAGTATACCCCCCTCTTACAACTGTGTTGTGTGTGGGAGGTGGGGTTTAATAAGTGTAAAACTGTGATTAATTTAATAGAAGTTTGTTCCACTTGAAACCCTTTAATAAATCTTCATAAAACAAACAAAAATCTTATAAACTCTAATTCCTGAAAGCCCTCTGAAAATCAAGCTGCGCTTTATTGATAGATAAACCATATACCCGGTACTTTAAACAAAAACTTGCTCAAGCTATACTTTCAGTTCAAAGTATAAACTGAAATAAACAAATCAATGTACCCTCAATCTTGGACTCTGACAGTGTAGAATACACTGAGAACACGTCAAATATTGCTATGATATTCTTCAGCCTTTTAGTAAACGTGTCAAATTTTCCAAAGATGTACATCTCAGAGAACTCAAACGGCCTCTCATTGGGCATTTTCTCAAGCTTTTCTTTGGTTTTATGGAAGCAGCGTTGATATTCTTCATTCAGACGAATGCAGTCATTGAGCTTCTTGATGACTTCAGCTTGCGGCTGCGACCACACTGTCTCACAACCTCCATTGGTGATGTACGACTTGCTTGCGGTGATCATCTGGTTGGTGATCTGCAGATAGACAAAATGAAAAGTCTGAGAAGATCATACAAATTTCTCTTTACCTTTTCTTATATAACACTGATTGTAGGCCACCAACGTGGTCAATTGTACATTCAATTTACATGTAATTGGGTTTTATTACTGCTTTCCAGGCTTCACGCCCATACTCACGCCGAAAGCAAAGATTCTCAAACCTGTAATCACACTGGGAACAGCCTGGACAGGCTCCAAACTTAGTTTGCCACTTTGAAAGAGCATGTTATATGATCGGCGGATCAAGCGCTATGCAATCAGATTGAACTGTTGAAGGAAGTGATCTAGCAGTTACATTTAATTCCCATCTACTGATAGATGTAACAAAACAGCAACTCTATATAACTGTTTTAGCAGGGAAATAATTCTCTCCTGTAAGACAGATACTCTAAAGGACTAAAACATTTCTTTCATTTATAGACTAATAGCAAATATGAGTTACCTTGACAAAGAGTGAGGTCATTCTCTCGGAAGTGTTGTAGTACCTTGAGATACTGTGGATCATCCTAATTGCATTAATCAGACCCGGAATTCCCTCCAACATACCAACCTGCAACAACAACAACAACAATTATAGTATGAAATTATAGTAATCAGTTGATTTTTCTTTGTAGAGAACTACTGTATGATTTTGAAGCAGTAACTGTTGTAACAGCAAAACAGAGGTATTGAGGCTATCAAATCACAATCTATAACAAAAATTAAGTAAATCAAACTGTTGACAACTGAAGTTTTCATTCCAAAATCCGTTTAACAAGTTTGTTTACAAACAGCTATTTTACATTTTTTGTGTCAATTTTGAAATTGTGTTTAATCAGTGATCAAACTTTTGCCTTCCTTTTTTAGTCAGCTGCAGTCACTTTAAAATTTTCAATTAACATCTCTATGAAAAATTAATGGTACAGATGGATATTTTAGCAATAGAAGTAAATGATTAAGCTATAGCATGATCTTACACAACAAATCAACATTTCCATAGAGATGTAACAGATCAACCATTCTAAGCACTTAGTTCAAACATTTTTCATTTTCCATAGATTAGCATATATGCAAGCACTTAAACATCACTTAAATTAAATATATGCCAAGTATATATAAGCACTTACAGGGTCACTATTGTAGAGAGGGTCACAGAATTTCTCCAGTGTGTACAGAAACTTCACGTTGTCTTTGGCCTCGTTGGCTGTGTCAGTTATGCGACGATCAAGCTCCTGCCATGTCTACAATGTACAAAAATGTATTCTTTAGTGAGTTATCTCCCATTGGTACTCTCTAAAAGAAAACTAGTCCCTTGATTTGGATTACTCTGGTTTTATTGCTACATTGTATTTTGTTTGTTCTGTATGGTGGAAATTATACTTGAATATACATTTTGTTTCTAATGTTGAAACCTAAGACAGAAAATGCTGTTTTACAGAAACATCTGAAGGAATCTGAGAGCAATAAAAGCAACATGTAAAAACTTGTAAAACAGAACAGAGCATTTTCAAAATGCTTCTACCTTGATTAGCTTGGACTTGGCAGCATGAAGAACGCCAAGAACAGCCTTGACCTCAGAACCCTTAATTTGGTCAAGCAGATAGTTGAACTTGGACATTCTCTTCTTCCAATGGTCAAGTTCAGCTCTTGGTCCAATGTCGTCTGCTTCTTTTCTCATCTGCTCACTTTCAGCCAACACCTGAAATGGATATTTGTACTATAAATTTTCTTTTACCTAAATTACTTAGTAAGAAAATGTCCATGTCCCTGCAAGGAGTATGACATGAGTGAGGGACAGATTAAGAGGGAAGTTTTAAGTTATAGAATCTTCTGGATTTTTTTTCCATTTCACTTGTTTTTATCAGTGTAATAAATAAAATTTAAGGATAGCTTTTGTAACTGAATTACAGGTTACTTTATCAGTGAAATTACCTCAGTTAACTTCAAGAATATTTGAATTAGAAAATAAAATATTTGAACCCTTCATCATTCTCTGAAGGAGGGACCAGTACTTAGACTCCAATTCTCTGTAAGAAACTAACATCAGTCTTACAGAGTCCAATCAATAGCAAGGCTCGGACTCATAACACTTAATCAGTGAGAAGTTTATTGATTTCATGTTATTTAAAATGACCTCAACCACTCATTTCTGAGTCTGATTTGGTAGCTATGACAACAGAAGTAACATTGTACCTGTTCAATCTGCTTGATCCAGACACCCATGCATACTTCAATCCCCTCAAGGGCCTCAGAACTGTTGGCAATAGCCTGATAGTCTGCCGGGGTTTGAACTCTTGTCAGGTCATAGGTTTCACACGGCTTCAATTGAACCTTCTCGTTCAAGCTTTCCTGAGCTCCTGGATAATGTTCAATACAACTTTTGTAGAAATGCCAGAAAGTTATTGTCACATTCTATATAACAGTCTATCTAAATGAAAGCAATTTCAATTGTATACTGCCACATTTGCCAGGTATCTAACATTAAAACATCTGCCAAGTGTCTTTCTTGTGGGACATTCGCAAAGCATGCATACAATTCTTTTAATACTAAACCTTGCTCATAAGAGCCAGTTACTTTTCACTGCACTTCCTCTGCACTCCCCCTGCACTTCCCCTGCACTTCCTCTGCACTTCCCCTGCACTTCCTCTGCACTGTATGATTTTTTTATATTTTTTTGTCGATTATGTTTAATACTAGACAAGGATTCATCAAGGATTCAATGCCTTTCTGTAAACTTACTGGTCTACATTCAAGTGATCTGAAGCATAGAAAGACTTACCAACAAGTACGGAGACGAATGAGTCTAGCATGTTAAGGAAGTCAACCCTGGTTTGAGCTGAGCCCTGAGACTCTAGGGCTCCCCAGCCCTTATCAAGGTTCTTCAGGGCGGGGATGAAGATGCTTGATAACAGATGTTCCACTGCATACAGAAGTCCGGCCCCATTACGACCATGTCCATTTGTGTCAAGGATGGTGAAGTTGATCTCCTAGGTAACAGAAAAGCAGTGCTAATGTTACTAATGGAAAAGATGCATCAATGTATCACAATGTTAATAACATTCTAGAGATCGTCTGTCGTTAAAACTAAAAATAATGCTTCATGAGAAGCCTTGCAAATAGTACTTGCAAAATCGGAGCTACCGTCAAATATTTAGCTACGGAACACTTCAAACAACCAGACATTATTACCTTGACTATGTTTTGTTCAGTAATGACAGTGGATGGGTCACCATTCTTTATGAACAGTAGACAGGTACCCTTCAAAGGGACATCACTCCCATTTGCCACAAACACCTTGGGTTTATGTTGACGTGGAGTCTTCTGAACAGGAGGACCTGCTTTCAGGTGGTCCACTGAAATACATTAAAAAATCTCCAAGGTGAATTGAAATCAATAACAGGAAAAGAAGATGAAAAAGGAATTCTTTGGGAACTGTAACAAACACATGTGGGAAAATTTCTTATACTCACATTTTTTACCTACAGTAAAAGCTTATGTCTATTTCTAAAAATATTTGGAAAAAAAAATATATGTTTACGATGTTACGTCACGTCCGCTTTATATTGTTATTCTGATGAAGGCTTTCGCCGAAATGTTAATATGAATATTATGATATAACAAGAGCTGTCCATAAGACAGCACGCTCGACTATTGTGGGTGTTTGCTAATAAAACAAAACTTTTATCAGTATAATAGCAAAACAAAATTCTGCTAACTATTAAGTATAAACTAGGAAAGTTGAATCATAAAAAAAGTCAAAATCTATAACTATATATTTAATTTTTGGTAAATTAATTGTTTGATACAAAATTTACCCTGAACACTATTGCAAGGTTTGATATAACTACCATAAGTGGTTACTGAGATATGTGCATGATAGTACCTAGCAGGCAAAACTTTAACCAAATTTTCAAAGTCAAACAAGGGCCATAATTTGTACTAAATTTTTACAAGAGTTATCTGACTTGACTGTGTGACACCCCTAGAGACATTAACGAAGTTTCAAGTCAATATCATAAGTGGTTACTGAGATATGTGCATGATAGTACCTAGCAGGCAAAACTTTAACCAAATATTCAAAGTCAAACAAGGGCCATAATTTGTACTAAATTTATACAAGAGTTATCTGCCTTGATTGTATGACACCCCTAAAGACATGAACAAAGTTTCAAGTCAATATTATAAGTGGTTACTGAGATATATGCATGATAGTACCTTGCAGGCAAAACTTTAACCAAATTTTCAAAGTCAAACAAGGGCCATAATTTGTACTAAATCTTTTCAAGAGTTATCTGCCTTGATTGTATGACACCCCTAAAGACATGAACAAAGTTTCAAGTCAATATCATAAGTGGTTACTGAGATATGTGCATGATAGTACGTAGCAGGCAAAACTTTAACCAAATTTTCAAAGTCAAACAAGGGCCATAATTTGTACTAAATTTTTTCAAGAGTTATCTGCCTTGACTGTATGACACCCCTAAAGGCATGAACAAAGTTTCAAGTCAATATCATAAGTGGTTACTGAGATATGTGCATGATAGTACCTAGCAGGCAAAACTTTAACCAAATTTTCAAAGTCAAACAAAGGCCATAACTTGTACTAAATTTTTTCAAGAGTTTATCATTTGATACTGCTTTTAGCATCTCCAAGGAAATCAAAAGTCTAACAAACAAAGGTATATAATTTTATACAGACTCTCTATTTCTCCCACTCTTGGTGTTACATCACTGATGATTTTGACACTCACCCTGCTTGGGTCAAATGATATGACCTTTGCAACATGTGCAGATCATGACCAGCATACACATTCTGTGTGATCAGGATTTGATCAGTTCACTATACAGTCAGTAAATTTTCAGTGAACATCCATTAAAACAAGTCCACTATAGAAATTTAGCAAGAGAAGGGTAGTTCAGGGCTTAGGTAATGATGGTTTATTATAAGCTTTGAATACTGAGGCTATACCAGTAAATTTCGACTGAAACCTCAGTAAATTGCTGTCAATGACTCAACACTTTTACCAGAGTTTCGCAATAGCATTTACAGCGCATAGATATAAGCTATTATAATAAATTGTTAATAAGAATATATTAAGACATTACTGATCAAATACTGTGAAATAATTTAAGAAGATTATAGGAAGTCTAAAGCTTAAAATCTTGATATATTTACTTAGTTACATAATAATTATAATAATACTGTGTCAATGTAAAATAATTCAAATCTAAAAATAGACAAAACACTACAATAGAAATGTCTGCATGTACTTTATACATATCTACATTTACGTTTCAAGATCACACCTATATATCTATACCCTCAAAATTGTACTCATGTAAAGGCCCGGCCCCCTCTCTCCCCGGGGTCTTTTTTTTTTATTTTAAAAAAAAAAAAAAAAAAAAAAAAAAAATTAAAAAAAAAACCCCCCCCCCACAAAAAAAACCCCCCCAAAAAAAAAAACAAAAAAAAAAATTTTTTTTTTTTTAATTTTTTTTTTTTTTTTTTAAAAAACCCCCCCCCCCATTATTAAAAAATAAAAAAAAAAAAAAAAAAAAAAAAAAAAAAAAAAGGCCCCCCCCCCCCCCCCCCCCCCCACCCCAACACAAAAAAAAAAAAAAAAAAAAAAAAAAAAAAAAAAAAAAAACCCCCCCCCCCCCCCCCACACCCCCCCCCCCCCCAAAAACCCCCCCCCCCCCCAAACCCCCCCCCCCCCCCCCCCCCCCCCCCCCCCCCCCCCCCCCCCCCCCCCACGAAACCCCCCCCCCCCCCCCCCCTTTCTGTCCCAAGTTTTAATTTTGGAAAACTGGATAACCCTGGGCGGGGTGAACCTCTTTTCTCCAGGTGTCAATTTTCTAGATCACCTGTTTAGACATAAGTACACATATATAAAAAAAGCAGGTAGATTTAAAGGTGTTAAAACCCGATTTTCACTCTGATGCATATGATATTGTGTTTATATGAGTTTTTTCAATAATATTCTCCAACGCCACCAAACATAAATATGTTGAAATGTTGAAAATGTCCAAAAAATAGCCTGCTCACTCGAAAAATTCACCGTTTGCAAATCATTCTTTTATTTGTTAAATCATTAACATATTAATAATCTGAAAAGGGCATATTATTTTTAAAAAAAAAAAAAAATAATGTTTAAAATTTGATATTTTTGCCGAGTTCAAGATGGTTCTCAAAACATTTCAATTATGTCCTGGGTATTGGTTAAACGTTTACTAAATATTGAAAAAGAAAAAAAATTACTGTACTGAGTATTGCATCAAGAAATGGTAAAAAATATGCTTAATAAGAGAAATGTATATATTTGTTATCAGTTGAAGGTATTGATCATAAAGTGTCTTGTTTTGCCCAACTTTATTAAACGTTAATATTTCAAACCATAAGTGTATAATAAACTGTTTTGTCTGTCACACAAGTATTTGAATTTTTGTAAAACTGGATAACCATTTGTCTAAAGTTGTATAAGTTGTAAGATAAAATGCGTGTTTTGTTCTAGGTAATAAAAAAAAAAAAATTTTTCCAAACTTTTTTTTTTTTTTTTTTTTGGGTATGTTTTTTATTTTTTTTAAAAAAAAAAAAAAAAAAAAAAAGTAGAACTCATCTTTTCGAAATATCATATAGATCACCATCTTGTTTTTGACCCCATATGACACATATCTCAGTATAATAGTTTTCCCCGATAACCCAATATTTTCATGATTTACGACCTATTGTCCATTACTTTTAATCTCGCGAAAACCAAATACTAAAATGAAATAAATAAATTCAATATACTACTTAAAATTGGTACAATAATAACATTTAGTAACAAAATTATTAAAAGTTTATCAGTTTTTGTGTTAAAGTTTACCTTTACATCAGGTGATAATAATCCATTCTCAAACAGTTTTAAAATGATGAATCGCACCCCAATTCTTTTGAAAAATGATCCGTTAATCCCTACTTTTATCTAAACAATTACGCCAGATTGTTCGGTTTGTACAAAATATCATCATATCCCGTGTTGATATTGTCAAAGCTGAAATGGATCATCCCCCCACAACCTTTCAGACAGCACCGCTTGGTTCGAAATACAAGGGCATTCAAACGTGAATATAAGCACGTTTAAAAAAAACCCCCTGATGTAAAAATATATTTTTTTTGGTTTTTGTAAATTCAAATTATTTTGTAGAAATAGATTGATTTTGGATATGAACATATCATACTGTAACTTGAATTGATTTGATCAAAACATTTTAAAATTAATTCAAATAGATACACCAATTAACATAGAATGTTGCATACACAAAGTTTTTCTGGGTTTTTTTTTGGCCAAAAAAAAACCCAAAATGCACACTCAAACTAGAATTCATCAAGTGATTTCGACTAACGGTCATGAAGATTCAATGAAAAATGCAACATCTATTGTATACACAAGGGTTTTCTATGATTTGATCCAGTGTCCTAATTTTGATCCCAACATGATTCATATTCTTACTCGACCTAATTTTCATCCAAGCAACCATACTGACTGAGTTCATGGTCGAATGAAAAATGGAACCTTTGTTGCATACAAAATGTTTTGTCTATGATTTGACCCCTTGACATAGTTTTTGAAACAATATAACCCTTATTCGAACCGACATAGAATACATGAAGGCAGTCAGAATTGATCAGAATTGATCAAGTGTCCTGAAGATCCAGTGCAAAATGCAGTCTCTTTTGCATATAAAAAGTTAAATGTGCATAGACGACACGCGACGATAGACAGACATACATACGACGGACACCAGGGGAACAAAATAAAAAACTTTGGTTTTTTCTTCCCCTGGTGAATTAAAAAACCCCCCCCCCCCCGACCCCCGCATTTAAACAAATGCTAATAGAACCCTTTTAAAGGCAGCAGAACTGCGTGCTTCTATTTCTATTACTCACTCTTTAATGCCCACCTCAGTACACGTTAGTATCAATACTCCGGTACACCAGAAAACAAAATAAACAATACCCAGTACACTAACTTAAGTTACATATGTATCAATATTTTGGCCCCAAAAGCAGTTTTTTTTAAAAAAAATTAAAAAAAAATTTTTATTATTTAAAAAAAAAAAAAAGAACACACCCCACCCCCCCCCCCCCCCCCCCCCCCCCCCTTGCTCGATTCAGGTTATTCAAATCTAAGCACATTTGCAAAATAAAACGGTAAACATTACCAACGGTTGAACTTTTCAAGTGAGCAGGCGATCTTCTTTTTTGATATTTTAACATATTAACCGACATTATTTACAGCTCGGGTACACACTGGACTAAGATAGCCATCGAAGTATCCAAAAACACACAAAGAAACACTAGATAGTGTGTATTAGATTAAATATCGGATTTTAACTTACACCAATTGTAACACGTTCCTCGCGAAAACTAATTATCTGTGCTCACTTTCGCCCCAATATCCGGTGGCCGTTCATCCGCAGTGATAAAGTTCTAACTATTTTCTAAGATGTAACTATACAAAGTAACTTTTTATAACAGTTTAATTCTATGTAGTAAATGAAACTAGTGTTAACAGAAATTCTAGCATAAAATGTGCTGTTTTTGCCCATTTTGCCAGTGTTTTAACAGTAGGAAAAACAGGGAGATTCATGTGCTGCTTAACCCGTTTTCATTTATGCCCATTACAGGGCCACTGTAAACAATGGACCTGTCTTACAAGTCTTTCATCAAGCACGGCATCAACAGTGCTGGGCTTAAACTGCTGGTGACGTCATAAAAATGATGTAAACAACACGAACGTTGTCCCACCCCTTGTTCAACGTCATGCCAGTAAGAGCATTTCATTCTTATCTTTATGATTTGTTATGCTAGAATAGTGTTTAAAAACATTTTTTCATATTATAACTCCTGCAGAAACTCTCGGGATGTGTTGGTGCCCTTGCCCTAACGGGCTTGGGCACCAACCATTCCTCGGGATTCTGCAGATGTTATAACACAAATAAGTGCTTTAACCCTACATTTAAAGACAGATATTTCAATCTGAAGAAAGAACAAGTGAAAATAAAACATATCTATAGTTCAAATCGATTTGTGTGAGGCAAAGGTCTGCATTCTGTGATGATTTGTAAAAGAACCCAAACAAAAATGTATTATAATAGTGCATACACGGAACTTAAAACTGTTCAATACAAGCAAAGTCAGTGAAATTAAATCCCTGCCAAATAGAGCAAATCGTTGAAAAAGAAAACTGTCAAGTGTATTGGTCTGTCTGTTTCAGATTTTTTTTTTTTTTAATTTCATCAACTCACTGGGGACTCATCTCTGGGGTGATATTTTATTTCTTCAATTTACAGTCATAAAAAACTTATTTGAAGTAATTAAATTAAATCAGTACTCCTACTTTCAGACAACAAGAATTCTTAAGTTTACATTATAGAATAATTATATAAGAAAAGCACTACATCCCCTTAAGGGCCTCATTTCTGTAAAAATCCAGTTTCTAAATTTTCTGATGTTAGAGAATACAAAATAAAGGAGTTGTGCCAAACAAAATAATATTCTCACAAGCCTTTTCAGAAACAAGAGGGCCATGATGGCCCTTTATCGCTCACCTGAGTACAACTGCTTTTAACAAAGTTGTTACGGACCTGGTTAATGTGTGTGAGACTAGGGCTGCGTACTGGTATGCGATATAAATCGAAAACCAGTATTATAGGTTCAATTGATACATCGTATCAAATGTCAAAACAACCTTTCTGAAAAATTTCCAAGATATTTGGGCTGAAAATGTAACCTCTAGAGTGTTAACAAGGTTTTTCGACATTTGGGCTCTGTGACCTAGTTTTTGACCCCAGATGACCCATATTCGAACTTGAGCTAGAAATCATCAAAACAACCTTTCCAACAAATTTCCAGGATATTTGGGCTGAAAATGTTACCTCTAGAGTGTTAACAAGGTTTTTCCATATTTGGGCTGTGTGACCTAGTTTTTGACCCCAGATGACCCATAATCAAACTTGGGCTAGAAATCATCGAAACAACCTTTCTGACAAATTTCCAGGATATTTGGGCTGAAAATGTTACCTCTAGAGTTTTAACACGGTTTTTCCATATTCAGGCTGTGTGACCTAGTTTTTGACCCCAGATGACCCATATTCGAACTTGAGCTAGAAATCATCTTAACAACCTTTCTGACAAATTTCCAGGATATTTGGGCTGAAAATGTTACCTCTAGAGTGTTAACAAGGTTTTTCCATATTTGGGCTGTGTGACCTAGTTTTTGACCCCAGGTGACCCATATTAAAACTTGAGCTAGAAATCAACCAAACAACCTTTCTGACAAATTGCCAGGATATTTGGACTGAAACAGTAGCCTCTAGAGCCTTAACAAGATTTTTCTATTTTTGGGTCATGTGACCTAGTTTTTCATCCGAGATGACCCATATTCGAACTCGTCCGAGTAATTACTAAGACAAACATCCTGACCAAGTTTCGTGACAATTGAGGCAAAAATGTTACCACTAGAGTGTTAACGAACTAAGTGTGGACGGACGACAGACGACGGACATTCATCGATCTTAATAACTCACCCTGAGCGTACAGCTCAGGTGAGCTAAAAAGGAACGTTTTTAAATTTCACCATCCCATTTGGGCCTCATCTCTGAGGGGTAATTCTTTATTCAGCATCTCACACTGATACAGAACTCAGTTCTTATCAGTTTAATTAGATTCAGGAAACAAAAATTTATAAGTTTCTAAATAGAGTATTTAAGAAAAGCACTACACCGCCTTAAGGGGATATTAGAAATAGTGATCATCAAATTATTTGAGCCAATTACAATTTAATTTTGATAACCGGTTTCAATGAAATAGAATTTCAATGTTTTTATATTGAATAGAGAAGAAAATAACAATTAAAGGGCAGTAACTCTGGAGATGATTATCTGATCTTGACTAAAGATGTGTGTGCACCTTGGCATTATGCTATTGTACACTTATTTCAAGTTTCATTAAATTCTATCCATTGGTTCTCGAATTATGACTCTGGACAGACAGACAGACGGAGGGACAGACAACGCCAAAACAATATCTCTCTGCCTTTGGCTGGGGATAATAATTCTAGATGAGTGACTTTACGCTTTCAAAGACCCTATGCTACAGAAGCTGAATATACATTTTGTAGGAACATTCTTTTGCTACAAAGAGCCTTATTTAGTCTCAATAAATAAAATGTTTCTGCAGTGAACTTGATGTTATATATCTGCAATAAATGACTACTGTTGTCTGTCTGTAGCAAAGGTATCTGCTTTAGCAGTGAACCTAAAGTTGTTTCAAAGAAGGTAGAACTTCTGTAGTGAACCTACGTCTGTTTCAAAGAACCTAAAGCTGTCAAAGAACTTTATCTTCTGCGGAAAACCTAATGCTACTAAAATAACTTACTTAACCTAATGATGCTGCAATGTTTCTAAAGTCATTCTAATGATATTGAATACAGTGTGAAAAAGCTGTAAATAAAGAAAGACTTTAACTGGAGTTAGTGATGATATACATGCTCAACAACGGCTGAAAAAAGGAACATGGTATATCAATATATAAATATTACAAACTTTTGAAACTACAAAGTAGTCATTTCAGTATGGATTTCATGTTTGTAGCCAATTTTTAACAAAAGTTTAATTATGTTCATAATTTTTTGTTCACTGACATATGATAAATAATACGTCTTTCTATGGTTGCCTAAAATTTTCCTATCAAATAAATGTCAGTGAAATGCATTTTTACAATGAATTATTCTTTGATACTAAATATCAAGTTATGCCTTTCTGATAATTATTACAAATGAATTACACTGAATCGATTATATACCCTAAATTATATACCAATATAATCTTCTTTAGGGTCTTGGGCAACAGAAGAAACATATTGATCAAATATTGATATACCTTGCTTTGGTAAAGACACATTAGAGGGAGGCAGATACATTTATATACGGAGGCAAAAAAAAATAAACGAATGAGAGACAATGAAAGCATACATGGGTTACTTTTCTTTCTGTCATCTTTCTCCGACGGATGATGTAAGCGAAATCCGACAGCTGAAAACATATAATGGGTCAACACAAAACACATATAACACACAAGTCAAAAAACATAAAAGCACGTTAAAAGTTATGAAACAGACAGCTGCAGTCCCTTCTAACACTAATAATAATTATAGTTACAGGTAGAAGGGAGTTGAAAACCTTGAAAATGAATGTTAACCGTAATTATGTAACGTCTGGGAACTGTTTTCTGTCCATTTGCTAAGAAGTTGACTGCGATCACTAAGTGTAACCTTGACCTTTAAGCTAAGGTGCTTAGTGTTGTGCAAGACACACCTTCTGTTGATGGTCTATAAATCTATGAGAAATCTTTAACCAATTGAGTTTTATTTATTCGGCACCCGTTAATCTTTACAAGTATCTATAGGTATGTTCAGGTGTGTTTAGAGCAACAAAGCTATAGATGAAACTATCTGAACAAACAGACAAACAGCTAGTGCACTTTCTATATTTTATCTCTTTCCGGGGTAAGAAATTTGAACACAGTTATTTCCCTTTCTTTTGCAGTGGAAGATAAGCAAATTTTCTACGACTACTCTTGTTCTATTTGAAGCCCATGTGCTATTACTGGAATAACATCCTGTGATGTCAAACAGAATATTCATCTGTGGTCCAATTATTCGTTCCAAGTAAATAAATTTAGAACTTTCAAAGAACTGATTTTGATTGGACAACTAGTAAAAATTACCATGTCCGGTTCAATTTTCTTTCAAACTAAATCTATGAAACAATCCATATCAGATGAAAAGCAGTAAAGTATCAGAAAAGTGGTACAGGAATTCAATAGAACATGGGCTACACTTAGTGTAACTGTGGCACAAGTCTGGCTCCCTTTCCACTCAACTAACAGCCATATCCAAAGTCAAACAACCCTTAAAAGTGTGCACACGTACATTGATGTTCCTTTTCCTCTGGTTCTTGGTAATAGAACATGAGCTGATGGGTTCCTGGTTGACTTTTGGGGTCAAGGAATAAATCCATGGTCTCAATCTGAAAATACAGAACACAGTCTTATATAAACTGCAATATAACAGTCCAGTGGTCCTAAAACTACCAGGGCTGCCTTTAAGAACAAAAGGTTGTCCCTTTAAGCATATGCAGTTATACATGGCATAATTTGGGGTCTATATAGAACATAACACGATAAGTTTTTTCCTGTTTGTAAATTGTAGACTGTTTCTCATATGTACCTACTTTTGAAAAGACTTAATCCTAAGCTCATTCCAGTACCTTTACAGGTAAGCTAAGCTGTTCAAAGTAAACTTTTATCCTGTAAGGTGATGGTTACAATCAATATTGCAAACTGCACAATGTGTTTTGAACACTTTTCTATGTGCAAAGAAATGTCTTTAAGAAAAAACATTTTATAATTGCACAGAGTAACTTTTCAACCTTTTATACATTTCTTACAACAGTTCTACTAGAAAATCAATTGTTCCATGCATTTTGTCCATAACAGTGCATAACTTTCCCTATAAAGGTCCATTACTATAGACCAAATTAAATTTTCTTTTAAACCTGGAATTGTAAAGGGCATGTGTTCCACAGAGGAGAAAATATGACAAACTGCATCAATTGAGACCATAATTATTGTGTTGAAAATTTGAGTTTAACAAAAGAATTAATAAATTATATTTTGCCTTTTCAAAAACAACGTAGGTTTTCCAGTTTTCAAATATGTTTGTAATTTTCCAGATGTCTCCCAGAAAGAGGCTGTAAATACATGTGGTTGTACAAGAATAAGGATGCCTATTTTGAATTATAGTTGAAAAAACTTTACTTCAAATGATGTGCAACATATATCTTTGACTGTTAACAACATGCATTAAAGCCAAAGTAGGACAAAAAAAACACCCAGGTCAATCTAAGGAAGTACAAAATCATTCACTTATTTTTCTGCATCAGTATTTCAAACAGGGAAATACTACATGGCTATTGTAAAGTTTCAGAAGCCAGTTTCAAACTGTATTTCCCTGCTACAATTCCAGATTTAAAAGAAAATTCGATTTGGTCTTAGTAATGGACCTTGAAACTAACCTGCGTCCCTTCCAAAATTGCATCTTCCACCTCGGAGAGTTCCAAGCCGAGGCTGTCTGCCACCGTTTGGAGGATATAGATATGTCTGTCATCTAGATGCTGTCTCTTTGCCTCACGCTCTTCCTTCAACTTTTGCTGAAAGTAGAAAAGAAGAGACATAAATAAATATGTCTGCAAACTGCTTAACCTTTTACATCTCTCAGGTTCATCCTCAAATTCACAGCTAACACTGTATTGCAACTGATCAAAAAAAGCCTTTTGGTAGTCATTTTGGCATTATTTCATCTTTTATTTTATCCATCACGGGTAGGGATAAGAGTTACATACCACTGACATTCTGTCTGTAGGCTCAACAAAACTTAAAGCCTGTCGTTAAATTTCATATAATTTTAAGAGTTTAGCGACAAACATAAAACATGACAAAGACTGCTTATTCCAGGCAGCTTGCTAGTTACGTACCATGACTGTGACATTTAAAACATTTAGACTCACAAAGAAGGGAAGTGATAGCATTGGCCGATACATTTTCAAATGCAATTATTTTGGATGAACAGGACAATGGTTATAAAAGTAAGAACAGAGACGGAGACGGTCATATTTATGGTACAAGTAGGTATGGTACATTTCTAATTGACAACATTTTGAATAAATCCATTCTTTTACTCTATCAATATTTGTTGGTTTTGTTTAACTAAGATATTACTTAGTTAAACCTCCACCTTGGCAACAGTAAATAACCAGAGAACAACTTTGTTTGTTTTGGAATTTAAAAATTGTTTAAATTGCTTTAGTGAACTTGAAAATCAATTTTTTACCTTTATTGATCTATCGGCACTTAGATGTATACATGAGAGGGGAAATTTTTACAGTTATTTCGTACAGGTCATATAAGCTTTGATCTGCCTTTTATATATGGCCAACTAAAGAAATGAGGACAAAATTTCTGTTCCTATTTTAATAAAGATAAAACTTGCTAAACATTATAATCAAAGTATGCTTTTATACAAAGTGAATGACTTTAGCAATATTAATCAAACGCCATATTTTGGACTAGAAAGTAAATTTTTTATGCTATTTTCCTTTAAAGAGAAACACAAAGCATTACTATTAGACTGTCGTAATACCAGCTCACATTGTATTTGATTATTGACACATTGCTTTACCAGTCCATTGTAAAGGGTTGTTGAAATACACAAAAACTCCATTATATATGTAGAAACATGAAACCGACAAGGAAAAATAAAAAGTATCGAACATGACTAAACAATTACATTTCTTTTGCACTACAAATGCATATTGATCACAGACCAACAGTTCGTAATTCTTTTATCTGTTTATGATCAGACGTAAATTCCCTGACAGTTAGAAGTGTTTTCAACGGGGAGCAACAAAAACACGCCATGATATATTCGGCTTGGTCATAAAATAACAGTGCAAAATGATTTAACAAATGAACACATGTAGTATTGTTCTGGGCAAATCAATTTTTCATATGATATTTTACGCATTCATTAATCATGCCTAGAAATTATTGTGTTCAGCGTCACGACAATTGGTCTCGGTTGCTCATGAACCGTCTCTATGACAGTAAATGTTTCTGAATGCCAAAACAAGTGGTTTGGTCAACCTCCATGTACTATTAAACTTTTTTTTGCTTCTATCTGATGTATCTTGCTGATGTCACATCATATAGATTGCTGTCACACTACTAACTGTGTGACAGAAATCTCTCTATAAATAAATGATGCATGTAATAAATAATTGTGTGACAGAAATGCTTCTATAAGTAAATGACGCATGGAATCAAAAATTGTGTGACAGAAATCTTTCTATTAAGTATATGACACATGTAACAATGTTTAGTGCCATTTTCTATGTCTATCACAACATCACACTAGTGATGTCAATTTTAAATAATTTCCAACACAAAACATTGTAAGTGTTGTGACATCAAACACCAGCTACTCCTGCATTTGACACAGTAAATTTGGACTAACAGAAAACGGATATAAACAAACGAAATCCACAATTGTTTGCACTGAAATGTAACATCAGCCTCTGAAGCTGAAATTTTATCAGCAACAAGGAAACCCAGATCATTCTCTGAAGAAATGAAAAAAACAACAGCCATCTTACCTTACTTAGTTTTCGTATTTTAAAGTTGTCGGTAACTGAACTCTGAGATATAGTTTGAAAGTCCGACATATTTCTATATATTTCTTTGTATATATTTTATAACCCATCTAGTATGTTCCAAACACATAACATGACAAGAACACTGTCAAGAGTTGAGATTGAGACATTAAATTCCACTTCATGTAAGTTCAGCACATTCAGTATCCAATTAAACAACTTAATTAAATTCTTTATCATTTATTTTAATTCTGAGAAAAATAGTTCAAAGATATTATTATATTCAATTTTTAATTTTCATGAACAATTCTGGCTTTATCAGCAACTTTGCATAAGGCTCCCATTTGGCAATTCATGACAAAACTAAAATATTCTTAGCAAAAATACCCAAGATGGTGATCATGCTCATGAATAATAAAACATGGGTGGTTTGTCTCTAGAATACCTCAGTTAATTCCTGATCAATTGTTAATTGATGTAATCAATGATGGACAGAATTAACAAATCTGTTGATCTTATTGGAACATGTCCCAGGGTTCAATGCCTTACAGATTTAACATGGTTACAGAATTCTTGACATTCTTGATCATTTCTAAAGTGTCAAGACTAACAACAGTAACAACTTACCAAAAAGAAAAATCAGACTTTTTTAAGAAGTCTGAAAAGTTCTATTAAATGTAAATACCTAAAACAAAGAATGGCAGGCTGTTTCAAAATTGTTTAAAATTACCTGTCATTAAAGTCTAAATTTATTTCTGTTTTAGAATTAAACAACAGTATGTTTTTAGCCTTACCATCTGAGCCTCGCGATTAATTTTCACATTAGCCGTTGTTGACGCCATTGTCACAGTCTAAGTTCACTTCAAAAGATAAAATCCAAGACAAAAACTTAACAAAAAGCACTAAAAAGATGTCTCCATATCTTGTCCTATTTCTATAATCTATTGTTAGGTTACTTAACTAATCACTGACAATAAATATCCAATTTTTCATAAAGATCAAAAATCAAGCCTCTACTGATAAGGATCAAATAGTAACCATCGCTATTTGAACAAAATTTGTGCGAATTAAGTACGAAACTCGCACTAAGAATGGCAACACCACAATAGATACAACATGTATATAATATCTCTATGTAAATATCTACAAGAGAAAACTTTTCATTCAAAACTGCCGATTAAACTTGTCTGTTCGTATAAGGTAAATAAAGATTAGCTTCAATGATCAGCGTTTTTATTTGCTCCTTGAAACATTGAAACGAAGGTTTGAAATAAAAATACTTTATTTTGGAACACAAAATTTGAACGAGTCTCTTAAATTTTTATTTATTGTGCCAAGTAAATTGGCATGAGTAATAATTAATTTCGGTTGTGAATGGCCTTTGTAAAAATATCATAAATATACAATAAAAAAGTATGTACAAAGAAAAGCATTTCTTGTTTGTTCACAAAATCTTTAATTAATCATAAAATTTAAGTATTTTGCTTTTGAAAATATTGAGTAATTACTACAGTACAGCCATGGATACACTGTACTGTTTATGTACCACATTAAATTAATATTGAATGGTTCTTTGTTTATTTCTACAAGAAAATCAGCTTCATATTGTAGAATGGTGTCACCTGCTGGGACTGACATTAAATCATGAAGAAAAACAATCTTAAAGTAAAAAGAAATTTCAAAACTTGAATTATAACTGGACATTCATAAAATTAAGTTCACATTTACTTGCATTTAGGGCAGCTTTTAAGGGAGAGATAATTACTGAAGACTCCAATAACGGTATAGGTGATTAATAAATTACATAGAGTTATGGTTCTTTGACTTTCATCTTTCCTCTGTTCAAGAATCTGGTAAAGGGCAAATAACTAAAACAAAGAATATTGATGGACACAATGCAAATGCTTCCTGGAAAAGCTAAGCAGAATGGTGCTTTACATTTAGCAATTATCAAAGGGGAATAACTCTGTGCAAAATCAGACAGAATGCACACCTCCTTATAGTCATTTCTCAAACTTGACATGAATTCAATCCAGTGCCCAGTGCGTAGTTGCTCAGAAATTACCCATTACATTATTATATATAGTCATAATCAAAGGGCCATAACTCTAGGAAAAATTCATCTAGATTAAACATGCTCAGTATATGCACAACAGACCTTTCGATAGTGAAAAATCCCATGCACTAGGATTTAACCAAGAAGAGAATGAGCCTATTACTTAATGTAGCAATATATTTTCTAAAGTTGCAATTAATTCATCTGTAAATTAATCTACTATTACATGAATCAAAATGAGTTCTATATTAATGTTATGAAATGAATATTCTCAGCTTAGATTTATAGCTCTTGAGACTCATTACAGATGGATCCGAAACAACCTTGAAGAGAGAGAGGGGCAATGAGGTATTAATTTGACTTGTCTAACGACACTCCAACATGGCACTTGAAGGGATTAAACCCTGGACCCTCTGATTAAAGGTAAACATGCAAACTGTGCAATACTGGCACCACACAATGGCAATGTGAGTTAACAGAATGTACACAGTACAGTGTTCCTTATTAGTGTTAGCATGTGCACAGAATTTTGTACATTCTGTAAACCTGACAGAAGATGCCAACATTATTGCTGACAGTTAGAAGGAACTATTTCCCTTATTTTTAAAACAATTGAGGTAGAATACATTGAGAAAAGACAAACAGTATCATTATCATATTAGCAACAAATCATATAGGTTATAGAACAGCTCTCCAGTAACTGGAGGTAAAAATATCATCAATATATCGATACAATACATCAGCCATATTTCCTCTACAGCTCTATGGGCAAAATGATTGTTTTCTGGGTCAATAAAATTATTAATAATTGATTGATATTGACAACAGCCAGATTCAACACAATTAGAAACTAGGTAATGTCAAATGCCTTGGTTTCAGGATAAAATATTCTTATGTATACCAGAAAATCTTTAAAAACTGTTTTGGCTCTGTTATGATATCTTAACTATTCACAGATTAATTATGAAAGACTTAACATCCATAGATTTCTGCATACAATATATTCTGGCACTCTGTCAAGCATCTTGGATTAAAAGTCTTAAAGAAAGCTGACAAGGGGAGTTAATACTGACTGCAAGCAAGTAATTCATCATAAACATTCTTTAAAAAAGGGCAACAACTCATTCTAAATTTAATCGAGTGCACTCCACAACATTCAACTTTTCAATGGAAATACAATCTGCACGCCTCTTTCTGCATTATAATTCTGGTTCACTTGGTGTAAATTTCAGTTCTGTTAAGTCACAGACATTTTATCATGTTTCAATCTATTCTGTCAAAACTTTAGCAATACGTTCTATTCTATTCGGTACAATTCAATAATCCGCAAATACTTGATATGTTAATTACTGATCCCCTTTTTATTTGATAAATAAATCAAACTAATATCTAGCACAATCAAATGCTGCAATTGCACACGGATTAAAGAAGTCGATGATTCAAACAGTATGATAAAATCTATTTTTATCCATAAACTCTATAATACAATTCCTATTTATAATACCTAACAGTATTTCTATTGTTTCAAGATAACGGCCTAAGATTTGGTGTTTGTATTTTTCTCACAGTCTTTCCGACTATAGCTGTTATCTGATAAATTGCTGGGGGTCTTCTACACATGTCATCAAACAGGTCAAGGTACCCATAAATGTAAACAAGAACTTTGATATAAATAAGTTTGGAATTTATTGAATTACATAATGCCATCAAAGTCATTAAAAACAATCAGACAATGGTATAAATAATAACAAACATTTGGATGCCAGACATTGTCATGTATAAGATTTCAACAAAACTCCTTAAAGTCACATGATGGCCATTAGCACTTTAGATAGCTCTATCTTATATCAAAGAAGGGAGACACTCAAAATCCCCTTGGTCGATATCCCCTTGGTCCAAAAATGGCATAGTCTGTCATAATCCCCTCAATGGATTTTACATTGTAATTTCAATAATTTTAATTTTTTTCAGTCATTCGCTATAGTGAAGTAAAACTAGAGACAAAGTAAAAAATTTTCATTCAATATGATAATAATGCTTTTCAACTTGAAAAAGCTATTGGGGAGATTATGACTATGCCATTTTTGGACCAAGGGGATTTCGACCAAGGGGATTTTGAAGTACAATTAAGTTATTTGACAGTCAAAATTGACCTTATTTGTCTGAAAGACATTCCTGAATTCGCTTGTCAAATCAAATGTACATGCTATAAATACACAGTTAAACTTTGTTCTCTCAAACTTGAAGGGACCATCGATTTTAGTTTGAGGGATCAGTAGTTCGAGCCATCGATGTCCGGCCATTCATGGGTTGTTATAATGCAGAAACTTGAATATGATTCGCATTTTAACCCATGTTTCCCTGAATTAGTGCGTATTAAACACCAAGTAAAGGTTGAACCTCAGACAATTTGTCTCGGTATGAAAACATGGTTAAATGGACGAAATTCAGTTAAATCATTGCATTTGTTTTGACTACCTCTTTTTTGAAGAGCTCTTAGCGGACGGGTCTTAAAGCCGATTTCCGATACCATTATACCTAACTTTCTTAAAACGAAAGACCTACATATCTACATATAAACCTGATCTATACAGGTTACAAAGACTGTTTTGGTATTGCATATGAACATATCTCGAATTTATCTCAACAGACACTCAACCTACTAAGATCAAAGGCACCAAGTTTTTTATCAACAACATCAAACAACTTACAAAGTGTTGTACAGCTCTCAACTTGTGCATGCCGTATGTCCGTACATGGTATGGCATGACACTGAGGTGTCTTGGCAGTCGCCCAGGATTACCATCCATTGTTTATTTCAAGAAACTTTCGAGACATTAATTACAAATCCATATTTACAGTAGACAATTAAAGCCTTACTGGTCTATAAATCTTCCGAAGAAGCTGGATATTCATGCAACTTTAATCTTATAGTTAATTGTGCGTTTCTGCGTAATTTTCATCCAAACAATATTTGAGAATTATAACAAATATATCTCATTCAAAAAATATCTTACAACAGCAATGATACTTATAAACAACACTTTCTTTAACCAAATAAAAACTGTAGCAATTTCAAACAGTTCCAGCACCTAGATGTTTATTACATTTGTCATGAACATTAAGATGGCTTCATTTTTAGAAACTTCATTGAAAGCATCTTCAGATATAAACATCCCATGAAGAGATCTCTTGGTCTCCTACAGACACTTTTACGTCATAAAACTTTATTGCTGAGCAAATTTATTCAATTAAAAATGACATATTTATAACATTTCAATAAATTGTGACAATTATTTGGTAATAAATTTTCCATTTAATCAATTAGAGACAATAGAAGATCGCCATTTCAATTTTACTGAAAGTTCATGAGAACTGTGATAACAACTATAGCCTGACTGTTTCAATGATGCATGTTTATACCAGCCATGACATCAGGGGCAATCATTAATTTCTGTGCCAATCAATGGCACACAAACACACCTTTAAATCAGCAGCATCTCGTGCAGGTGCAATTATAACAAGAGTGCCAAAGTGGCACAAAATACGCCTGTCAGGGAAGCATAACTCAGTATCTGGCAGTTCATAGGTTTTGTAAAACCTGTTTGAACTATATAGTGTTCAATGCTAATTTCAAGTTTTCATTAATTCCAGGACCATAATCCAAAAGTGCCTTCAGCTGTTTTGCTGGTTATCAAACTTGGCCTAGACATTATGCCCATAAACATTTTCATCAAGGTTGGTGAAAATCGGATGAAAATTATTAAACATTGAGAGCCGACAACTTCAAGGCTTAAACTTGGACAATTTTGGATAATTCAAGGGTAATAATTCAAAAGTGCCTCCCAAAATTTGGCTGTTATCTAACTTGGCGGTGTGTATCTATTGCTTGCAAACAGTGAACAGTATAGTATAGATTGCAGTGTGTTCATACTGCACAACCAGCGAGCAGTATTGCAAGACTCCATTGATATAGTTACACTTTCATAGATTTTTGTGATCAAGCCATTTCAGCATCCCCTTAAAAATCTAAACCAATTCTAACAATGAAATTCCTTTCACATTTACTTTGAAAATTATTATAGTTTCTTCTTCCTTATGAGACCTTACTTTGTATAAATGAATCAAAGCGCTGAAAGCACAGAAAAATTGACAGTCATACATTCATTTGATATGCAGAACATTTGTCTAAAGTTTTTGAAAACCATACATGGGGTTCAGCAGGTATAGAGCCGGAAAGGAAAACTGTCTCAAACCAAACTGTCTCAAGGCAAACTATCTCAAACCACCACATTTAACAACTAGCCTGGGAGCACTTGCAATAGTAAAAAGGAAGTTAAAATATATCTGTTTTAGAAATGTTTCCAATTGCAATGTTGACCATTTTTAAGTCAGCTTTCCCAAAGGAGCCACTTAGGGCCAACTTGGCTGTCTTGTTCAAATTTCTGCTTTAACTAGATTACAGCTCAGCAAGCTGCCCCTGTATCAGACCATAAAAGTACAGTGCCTTCAGTGCTTAGATTCACTCTAAATCATCTGCGATTAAGACTACCTCACTTTACACATATGAGTGCATGTCGGTTAAGAATTGAATTTTTATATAGGTTAGTGTTCATTTTGATGCATAGTCAGACGCAGCGCATGCCGCGTGACTAATTTATTGGAGTAAATGTATCAAAATGAATATTACACTATGAAGTCTTTACAGACTCAGTTTATCTAAGTTAAAGTGCAGCGAATGTTGCACTGCGATTGAACAAAAAATAATTCAAACACTAAGTGCAGTAACTGTTGACTGCTTACAATCAATGGTTTTAACTGATGATTTACCTTCAGGAATTATAATTTTTAACAATTTTTTTAATGTAAAGCAACACTTGTTGCAATTTTGAGACAAACATGAAACTATTTCTTTCATCTGTTTTGATTTCTGTAGATTGATCCCATAGCGCATTGGATTTGAAAGTATCCAGGTGATTTTGAAGGTGTATACTCACATTTGAATAGGTTAGCAGACAAATTAAACAAGAGCTGTCAGTAGGACAGCGCGCTCGACTTTTTTAGTGCTTGCCAATAAAACAAAACTTTGACAGTTAAGGGCACACAAGACTTTAACTAGGAATTTCTAAGTACAAATCAAGAAACATTTTCACAGAGTTATCTTCTTTTGCTTACAGATAGGTCTCATGATGGTACATAAGTACTCCAACTTTCAAAGTAATATCTCAAGTGGACAAGAATGAAAATTTTAACTGAGTTTCTAAGTCAACAAGAGCTGTCAGTAGGACAGCGCGCTCGACTTTTTTAGTGCTTGCCAATAAAACAAAACTTTGACAGTTAAGGGCACACAAGAATTTAACTAGGAATTTCTAAGTACAAATCAAGATACTTTTCACAGAATTATCTTCTCTTGCTTACGATAGGTCTCATGATGGTACATAAGTACTCCAACTTTCAAAGTAAATTCAAATGGTTAAGTAACAAGTGGACAAGAATGAAAATTTTAACTAAGTTTCTAAGTCAAAAAGGGCCATAATTCAAATAAAATCCTTCACAGAATTACCTTCTCCTGCCCGTGTTTTGGGGTCATGATGGTAAACAAGTAATCTAACTTTCAAAGTAATACCTGGAACGGTTTAGTCAAAAAGTGGACTGGTACGAAAATTAACCCAGATTCTAAGTCCATTAAGGGCCTTAATTTTTAAAACAAATCCCTGACAGAGTTACCTTCTCTTGCTTACAGATGGGGGTAATGATGTAAACAAGCATTCAAAGATTCAAAGCAATATCTCAAAGGGTTAAGGCAATAAGTGGATTTTACCCATATTCAATGTATTTTCTAAGTAAACAAGAGCTGTCCCTCCCAAGTGACGAATGCCCCGAAAGAGGTGCCTCACAGTCTTTGTCCTCTCCATGTGCTCAATAAATGTGCTATGTAATTTTAAAATCCTTCCATGCATGACAGAGTAATCATGCATACAGTATTCCATTACTTTAAACACTAAGTGTGACCTTGACCTTTGAGGTAGGGACTTGGGTCTTGCACGCGACACATCCGCTTGATGTGCTAGACATTTGTGCACAGTTATTTTAAAATCCTTCAAAGCATAATAAAGTTATAGTCCGGACACAAATGTATGCATATATACAGGATTCCATTACCTATAAACTCTAAGTGTGACCTTGACCTTTGTGGTAGGGACTGTGGGTCAGCACCGCGACACGCCTCGCCTTGATGTGCTAGACTTTGTGCCAAGTTATTTTAAAATCCTTCAATGCATGACAAAGTTACAGTCCGGACACGAATGTGTGCATATATGCTTATATGGAGGGAATCCATTACCTTCAAACTCTAAGTATGACCTTGACCTTTGAGCTAGGGACGTGGGTCTTGCACGCGACACGTCGCCTTGTTGTGCTAGACATGTGTGCCTAGTTATTTTAAAATCCTTCAATGCATGACAAAGTTACAGTCCGGACACGAATGTGTGCATATATAGAGGATTTCATAACCTTCATACTCCAAGTGTGACCTTCACCTTTGAGGTAGGGATGTGGGTCTTGCACGCGACACGTCGTCTTGATGTGCTAGACATGTGTGCCAAGTTATTTTAAAATCCTTCAATGCATGACAAAGTTACAGTCCGGACACGAATTTGTAAGTGGGGACGCACGGACGGACGGACAGACGGACGGACGGACAGACGGACAGACGGTCAGACGGTGCGATTTTAATATGCCACCCTTCGGGGGCATAAAAAGGGGCATAATTCTGTTCAAAACCTTGACAGAGTTATGTACTCTTGTCTGTTGATGTAGGTCATGATGGTAAACAAGTATGGTAAGTTTCAAAGCAATACCTCCAATGGTTTGGAAAAAAGGAGGTGGTACGAAAACTTAACCAAGCTCAATACACTTTCTAGTCAAAAAAGGGCCATAATTCTGTCAAAAACCTTGACAGAGTCATGTACTCTTGTCTGCATGTAGATGGAGGTTATGATGGTAAACAAGTATGGTAAGTTTCAAAGCCATACCTCTAATACTTTTGTAATAAAGTGGGGTGGTACGAAAAACTTAACCAAGGTGTGACGCCAACGCCGACGCCGACGCCGGGGCGAGTAGGATAGCTCCCCTTTTCATAGAAAAGTCGAGCTAAAAAGGGGCCATAATTCAAATAAAATCCTTGACAGAATTACCTTCTCCTGCCCATGTTTGGGGATCATGATGGTAAACAAGTATTCCAACTTTCAAATTAATATCTTAAACAGTTTAGTCAAAAAGTGGACTGGCACGAAAAACTTAACCAAGATTCTAAGTCGATAAAGGGCCTTAATTTTTAAAACAAATCCCTGACAGAGTTACCTTCTCTTGCCTATAGATTGGGGTAATGATGTAAACAAGCATTCAAAGCAGTATCTCAAAGGGTTAAGGCAGTAAGTGGATTTTACCCATATTCAATGTGTTTTCTAAGTCAAAAAGGAGCATAATTCTGTCAAAAATCTTGAGATACCTCTAATACTTTTGAAATAAAGTGGGGTGGTACGAAAAACTTAACCAAGGTGTGACACCAACGCTGACGACGGGGTGAGTAGGATAGCTCCCCTTTTCTTCGGTTTCTTAAAATAACATAAATTTTGTTGCCATGATTCTTGATTTACAAGCTACAAAAAAGAATGTTTTGCAATGTCCAGACAATCTGAGATCTCAGATACAATCTGCATGGATATCCCATTTTTTGGCTAAAAACTTTAAAAATCTCTGATCTAGAATCTACCTACTGCAATCACTGAACAGTTGTGTGTCTACCTATTCCACTGTGCATGTACCAACTGCAATTAGTGAACAGTTACTTGTAACTACTGCATTCAAGACCAAACAGATCTATGTAGCTTTGAGATAATGAACTTAAAAACGAAAAACAATCAAATTTAATTTCAGACAAATACTTACCAACATTGTTAGTACTCCTTGCTGCTTTACCTGAACTCGAACTTTTCTAAACGCCTTTTTAAACAATGCGTTCTTAGACATCACTCTTATTTATAAATGTTTAGCTTGTAGCAAATTATTTGGTACCGTTTCCAAGCACTTGTCACGACAACCGTCCAATCAAAACTTATGTCATTACTTCAAAGCCAGTTGCGTATGACATGTGAGATAAGCAACTAACAGGTTTTCTATTTCCGCAGCCTTTGTCACCTGACTCCTGTCACAGGAACTACTCAACACAAAGTTTCTATGTGACTTTGTACATTTTCACCATCTCACAATGCATTTGTTATCTCCTGTTCGGAAACACATGAATGACTTTATTGATTCCTGATGCATTTTCTGATTTGTTCCCGTTTAAAAAATGATTCAAAGAGTTATGAATTTTCCGCAGTGATTTTCACTAGTTGTATTTGATCAGGAAAAACAGTGGGCTTCAAATAAACAGTCTTTCTAAAGATAAATCTCAGTTTCTAAAAGTTAAAGAACTGCAGTGTAACACTTACAAAAATTATATATAAAAGAAATCAGAAGTATCAATCTATAAACTGATTTGTGACGTAATAAAAGTCAAAGCAGTCATAAATTTTTGAGTACTTAGTTCATAATGTATGTACATTTCACTCTAAACTAATAAGGTTTTAACGTATCTATTTCATCCATAAAATATCATGTAAGTTATAATATAAATTTCAATAGAAAATTATTTATTTTAACATAAAGCTGTAAATTGTTAATGCCACATTCACAGTTTGTTTCTAAAAATTACAGAGTACATTTTCTCGAAATCCATTACAGCAAATTAACTTGAAGTTCAATCCTTCTACTGACTGTGCAAAGATAAATACTGAAAATTACAGGTAATGTATATATTCCGTTATGATTTACTTGTAATTAACTTTTAACGGAGAGGCAATTGTTCCTTTAATTACCGTCATATTTTCTCCAGCGGACAAATTACGATGAAAAATGACAGACACCTTATCACTATGGTTTAAGCATGATTGGAAATCAACATGATTCTATGAAATATTAAAGAATGCAATGTGATAATGTGTTTTTAGAAATATTAGAAAGTCAGAATTTATTGCATTTAATAATTCACATGTTTTCCATTAAAAACAAAAACCAATGCTCAGTTGCAAACAAATGCTACAGGTATCGCATGCATCTTTGACACAAGTATACACTTTATTTCATCATTTTTTATCACCTGCAAAAAAGGGCTGTCCTACCCAGAAATTGCTCCTAATAAAGGAAAGTTTCAGTGAACACAAGAGTCAAACCAAGACCATAAAGCAATACTAACAAACCAATGATCTAATGTCTTTATTCTGAAATGTGAAACTATAGTTCTTACAAGCTCTCAAGACTCACACTGGATGGAGAGGCAGAGACAGACAGACGAGACAGAGTGTAGAGTGAATTGTGTCTTGCCTAAGGGACTTCTGCAACGGAACAAGTGGGGATTGGATGAAGGGACCTACTATATACTCATACAAGAGTTGTGTTGAAAAGGATGGTCCATGTAAGAAATAGATCAACCATTTAAATAGATCATGTACTTTCAGTTAGCTGTGACTGCACCTTACAATGATAAACAGTAGTAAAAGCTGAGAAGAACATGTAAGTAGCTGAACCATATTTTAACAAGAGCACCGCCAGCCCCCCCGTGCCGGCCCTGCCTGACGCCCCTCCCTGATTTTATCTTTTTACAGTTTTTTATTACTATTTTTTTAAGTAATAGTGTCTTTGACCTTGACCCCGAAACACAATCCCACAAAAGGTTTTCATAATAATTACTAGACATAAGTTTGGTCACAATTATTCAACTGCAACTAAAGATATTGTGTTTTTCCCAGTTTTCTATTTTTAGAAAAAATTCTTAGCTTTGACTCCATGAGCCCCAAACACAATCCCAATAAAGTCTTCTTTATATATATTACACACTTAATAATTTAGTTACTTATGTAAATTGTAACTAAAGAATTCAACATATTATTGTATTTCTATTTTTAGTTACAGTGACTTGACAATGACCCCAGGAGCCCCAAAACACAACCCCATTAAAGATCTTCTTAAATACTTACCTCAAACAAAAGTTGGTTGCATTATGTCAACTGTAACTAAAGATATTGAATACATTACGGTTTTCCTATTTTTAGTAACAGTGCAGCCCTAAAACACAATCCAATTTAAAAAATATTCATAAATACTTCCTATACACTAAGTTTGGTTGCATTATGTTCAAAATTATATTACAAAACTATTGTGTGTGTGAAACTTTCTAAGTTAAGAAGGGGCAATAACCCAGTCAAAATACATGACAGGGTTATGTAACTTGTAAAACTCTTCCTTCATTCTATTGTACATTTGATAGTGAACAGGTATTCCACTTTCAAAGTGATAGCTTTGATAGTTTGCTGTAACTGACCTAAACGCAAAACTTAAAAAATCAGACTATCTAAAAACTCCAAAGTCCAAAAATATTAAAATATCCCCCAAATGTATAACTCAAAACCCCGTTTGATATGTTGAAGTACTTATCCATTTATTGTTTGTGAACAATTTGAAATCTATCTAACAAAAAATGAAAAGCTATGTCCAATTCTCAAAATCAACCAAAATCAATCAAAATTCATGTTTTTACCCCAAAAAACAGGTCAGACTCAGCATCTTTAGCTACAATGTGAAGAAGGGTATTAGATGAACAAGTTTTCCAAGTTTCAAAGTGATAGCTTTGTGTTTCCATGTAAGTGACCTAACGCAAAACTTAACCAACCCCCCCCCCGCGACAACGACGCAGACCGACAACGACAATCAAGTGAAGACAATAGCTCGTCATTTTTTTCAAAAATCAGACGAGCTAAAAACTTTGCTTCATATGGTGTTTTCAACAGAGTAGAGCAGTAATCAGTTTATTATAGAAATATAGACAGGCTTAGGGTTACCATAATCTTTCTGAGTTCATAATTAGGTGAAGGTTCTTCAGAACAGTAATCTCATTAGGTCTATGATACTGGTTTAATACCAACAGATTACTAATTGCAATTTTAATTAAGACATTCCCATGTGATTTCAATATGATCAATTCAACAGAAAAATTTAAACTAAAACCATCAAACAGCAGCTGGAATATTCTTGGGAGAGGTGCACTACAGTTTTTGATAATTTCATTGACAATCAGGAACTTTGGTTGAAAAAGGAATGCTAAGTTGCTTTACAATGTAACCTGACCAAGTAACAAAGGAAAGATTAAAATTTTAATACTTAATAGTAAATCACTTGACCAGTAAGAAAATCTTTTATTTTTCTTGTAACACTTGATGGTTTCAAATATACTAATAATAGTAGAAAGAAAGATTACTGTTGCCCATAAAATCTGTAACCACTTTGTCCAAATTGGACAATAGCTCTAGAAAACTTGTGTCTCAAAACATATGTCATCATCTGTAGTTTTCATTGGGTAAAATACCCTTAATTATTTCAGATACCCGATATGCTAATTGACTTCTTGCTGCTGCTTAGAATGACATATATCGGCGACTTCACAGCCAAAACACTGTATTTTTATGCTTCTTGTATACTCAGATAGATTACTTTTGTAGCAACGCCTGATTTATTGACCAACAACCTGCACTTAGGACACGCAGTAAATCATGGGTAAAATGACTTAATTGGGCACTGTTACCTAGTAGACTGTTGATTTTGCTAAGTTAGGTTGAAAAGATTCCTTTTCTTTATTTTCCTTTAGTTTAAACCGATTTATTTTACATTGTTTGTACTTGCAACTTATTCTATTACTCTTGAGGTCACTGTTTCTACGAACAGTTCTGACTTGTACGTGTGCCCAAAATAGGAAATGTGGACTTCATGGTAGAATCCTTTGATGGGACTTGGAACTTGGTCTTTCGGGAGAAGGAGTCTGATGCCCGACCCTTACACAATGGAGACTTCCTTGTTTTGTACCGACACTTAAAGTGAAGTATAATATGAACTTTCTGACACCTTTCTGGTGGCAGATATTCCTTTTATGGAAGCCAAAGGTACATTACAGCTTTATGGAACTTTCATGTGCTAAAAGGAAACAGTATGTGTTTATGGTGCATCAACACTTTATGGTTATACAGGGCTGTCATGGCCCTCCAAGCCATTTATGTTGAACTTAAATTTACTCAATTTGACATAATTCCATTTATTTGGACTCGAGTAAGTTCTATCGGAATAAACTTTAGCTTGATTTATTTCATCCCTGTAATGTTACTAACAACTCAGGTACTGAAAGATTCAAAAGTCTGCATACCTGTACACCTTCTATTGCTGCGGCCGTCCGGATCACAGGGTTTCTCTTCACCCCACTCGTCTGCCCTACGTCAGCGCTTGCTTTTCTTGCAAGCTTTTTCCACTTGGCTGACATCTTTTCCTCAATTTTTACTTGGTTGGAATTTCAAATATATTCCATCAATATGTTTATAAAATATCCAATTTCTATTTCTTGAAACACATCAAACAATTCTTAGTATTTAAAACAAAAACATTTAAAAAAATGATAGAAAAATGATGGCTGTATCATAACATCCCAATATCAAAGTTTCATTTCAGGTAAGGGAAAGGAACCCTGAAATTTGCCAAAAACATTGCCAGTTTATAACACACATTCTAATGTGTCAATAATGACCAACTTGCAGACATAATACTTCATATTTGACAAACTAAAATCTGGACTAAAATCAAAGAGAATAATACACTAATTTAATAATCTCTGGCTACCGAATAAAGCAATAATCTTGGATTATGTTCTACCCACAAATGCATGCTACTAGGTCTTATTATATCTCATGGGGATTAATTATTGTATAAGTGCAGCAATTCAGACCTAGACTTTGTTGAAATTGATGAAACTTTTATTACACTGGAGAAATTAGCTGCCAAAAGGTATTATACAGCAACCATAAAAGGAGGCTGCACGACTTCGTCAGCTGATACCTGTTACGTAACCCTGACCTTACATAATATCTACAATAGACTTGCCCATCTATCCATTTAGACAGTACCATTATCGGTTTATATGAGTGCTCTATGAAAATTCACTTTTTGACTTGAGAACAGTACAGATAATGATCAGAATGTACAAATGAGCAGGCTGATCATGATCTACACTGGTTGCAAAGGCAGATGCAAGTGCTTTAAGTGATCAATATGAAAACACCGGAAAGAAAGATTGAGGTTCTGTGTGCATCTTATAAATAATATGAAATAGAATTTTTTTTTTTTTAATCCTGCCTTTAGAAAACTTGTGATGTATTGTTTTTTATTTTCATTCTTTTTAAATCTGTCTTGAGGATTCAATTCACATTTATGAAAATAAAACCTTATCATTTATGAAAGTAACTTTCAAATATTTGTTTTAGCAAAACATGTTTTGAAATGAAGAAGTCATATATATTTAGATTTAAGCGCCACTGACCACGGTACAGTATGACCAT
This sequence comes from Saxidomus purpurata, assembly GCA_022818135.1. Taxonomy (NCBI): domain Eukaryota; kingdom Metazoa; phylum Mollusca; class Bivalvia; order Venerida; family Veneridae; genus Saxidomus; species Saxidomus purpurata. The sequence continues at coordinate 36,978,035 of JAFMSR010000012.1, read as the reverse complement.
TTAGCTCGCTTCTGTTACTTTGAAAAATATACATTCATAGAAAAAGTGGAAAAAGTAATCCTGTATAAATTAATCCTTAGTAACCACTGAACCTGATTTTTATATACACAAAATGACATGATCTATTTTAACCAAAACGAAATTATTAAATGTTATTCATATTGTGGTACAGAAAATCAAACACCATTATTTGCTCATCTAAAAGTTCCTATTGAAAACTTAGCAGGAAATTTGAGCTTGAACTAATTAAAACTAACAGCTGAATTATCAGTTCTAGAATAATTATTTTCATTTAAATACAGTGCCTTTCACTACCAGTTCCTGCCTTTAAATCAATGAAGTGAATAATGGAGATATTTTTTACTGACAAGTTACATCACATCACATCTGGGTCAATAAGAACATTTTTTCAATTTATATCATCTATATTTGTTTCTTATCCACCACAATTATAGTTTTGATAATAGATTTAACAGATACCCAGACAATATAAGTGTTTCAGTAAAGTGCGTTTTTTCTTCTTACATTCCGGGACTGCAAAACAAGTACTCATGAAAATGAAACTTTGTCGGTCTGTTCTTCCAAGGTAAATGATGCAGTGATTACAAAATGCTTTAACTATTCTTAATTCTATTTTCCCAATTTGTACACTATTAAACAGAGACAGCGACAGTAATTGCCTTAAAAGACTTAATGATATCCCGGGAACAAAGGTAGAGACATAGCCCTTGAAACAAAGTTTTTGTCACCTAATGTATCAGAGAAATACAGTAACTGTACTCACTAAGATAATCAAGAACAAAACATAGAAAAATAGCCTGCTACAAGAATTCCATACAATCCTGTTAAATTTTAAAATTTAACAAAAAATACTATAAAACTGTTTAAAGTCCACTAAAAATACAGGTTAACACAACACTTCCTGAGCAATGTAAGGACACTACCATAGTTTACATAGAAACAGGTAAGAGATGAGAACAGCGATTCAACAATCAATTTAATGCTATTTTGATTAGCAATTGAAGAGAAGAGAGGCCCTAATCTTCTTTCCTCCCCCACTTCATTCTCATAAGTATGGTTACAGTTTTTCCATCCATGCCAAATACATGTATTCTGATATCCTTAAAAATGTGCGGCAAGCTTTAGTATATTCATTAATCAAATTTAATTTACCTAAAATTTAATTAATTTATCAACATTTATTTTGAAACAATTTATACAAAGTGATTTTATGGCTGATTTAATGTTTGAAGTTTCTTTAGAAAAAGAAGAATGTACATCTCTACATCATTATTACATTATATTAAAGCATAATACCAGTATTTCATAACTGAAGAAGTATGTAAGCCTTCAACCACTTTCTCCTAAGATTTTATCATTTTGACATTTGCGACCAGTCTAGTGGGTTATAGACATGTGCCATGTGCCATGAGAGCAGGAAGTTTAAGGTCTCAATCCCTGCAGGGTCCATTCAGATCTGGTGTCAGTTTGTGAGCCACTAGCACGATTACAGACTGGCGCCTTGATTTAGGGATAAATGTGCTAAAAGTGTAGGTGTCTGATCACTAATAGTTTTCAGTCTCTATAAGATCAACAAGAGCTGTCACATGACAGCACGCTCGACTATTCGAAAGGTTGTTGGTAAAATGGGTTTTTTTGTCAAAGAACAGGAGTATTGTGTAATTGTCTGTAAGAATTAAGGTCAAAGATATGAAACTTGTTCAAAGACCTTTGTAAATGAACATTACATTCAAAGCCTTACTCTGGATTCTGTAGCCAAGTGGAGGGAGGAGGGGATAATTTCAAAAATACATAACCTTGTAAATTTGATCATGAATAACTTTGTAACTTTTCAAAATTGAAATGTATAGAATTAAAAAGCATGACCGCTGCATGCTGCTAATTATTCTATGATATTTCAAAAGAAAGCCTTTAGTATTTCCACGTTAGTCTGGTAAAAACTGTGACAAAATTCTAAGTAAAAGGGGCTAAATGTCAAAAATCAAAAATATTGGTGAAGATGTTGACAGTAAACATACATTTTAAGTCCATAAAAAAATCAAAGTTAAAAAGGGGCATAAATCTGTCAAAAATCAAAACGAGTTATGGGGATTGTTTCTCAGATGTAGATGTTGATGGTAGACACTACTTTGAGTTTCAAGTCAATACCTTTGATAGTATTCAAAACATTTGACTTTTAAAAATCTTTTCCAAATATTCTAAGTTAAAAGGGCATAAATCGTCAAAAATCAAAACAGAGTTATGGGGATTGTTTCTCAGGTGTGATGTTGATTGTAGACACATACTTTGAGTTTCACTCAATACCTTTGATAGTATTCAAGATATTTGATTTATAAAATCTTTAACAAAAAATCTATGTTAAAAAGGGGCATAAATCTGTCAAAATCAAAACGGAGTTAGAGGTTGTTTCCTCAAGGTGTAGATGTTGATGGTAAAGATATATTTTGAGTTTCAAGCCATCCTTTGAAAATATGCAAGATATTTGAATTTATAAAAACTTTAACCAAAAATTCTAAGTTAAAAGGGGCATAAATCTGTCAAAAATCAAAAAGAGTTATGGGGATTGTTTCTCAGGTGCAGATGTTGATGGTAAGATTTTTTGAGTTTCAAGTCATACCTTTGAAGTATTCAAGACATTTGACTTTATTAAAAACTTTAACCAACGCAGACGCCGACGCCGACGCTGGGGCGAGGCAATAGTCTCCTTATTCTTCGAATAGTCGAGCACTCAATAATTTAACCAAGGACAATGGTAATACATATTTCAATTCCTATCGATTTCTCTAAATTACTTTCAATTTATTTGAATATACTGCAACAAATGCTTATCATTAATTGCTTTTTAACTTTTACATATCATCTGGAAAGGCTTTCTGCACGTCAGTTAAATTATATTGTATGATCTCTGTGCATGAAAGTCCGTTACAAATCATGTACAATCATTTGATAGTGGTTTAATATTATGTATCAGACAGTATACTATTTTAAATGCACTTAAACTCAAAGTTCTGACCCAGTCTCCATTCTATGGAGTATTCATTGTTTTATCAAAAAAACTATGTTATTAAATACAACTGCCATTGCCGACTAGAGGGGCCTGGGATATTTGGTACATGGTCATGATGCTGGCTCGAACCTAAAACTGCTTATACTATGTAATGTTGAAACACAGAACATTCAATTAAAGAAAAGTAAAAGTCCTCCTAGAAGAACCTCACAAGCTAAAGGACGTCTAAATATAAAAATTAGCATAATCCATTATAATGTTTGCATTTGATTCATTAACATATCATCTCTGTGGACCAAATAGGTATCAGGTGCCTGAAGTAAACATAATTACTCTTGAAACAGCGAAAATCTACATTTCCATTTAAAACAAGTCCTTAAGATTTATCGATTTACTACCTTTACCTCTCAAGAAAATTGAATTGTAAATCCTCAAACCATGAATTATTACCGCTGTAAAAATTAAAAACAGCAACTTTAAACAGAGGAGAAGTTCTTAAGGAAAGGTATTTATATACAAAGTTTTCAAAACTTAGAAACTGATAAACTTTAAACCTCTTATCAAATTTGGTCTACTTTTGCCACTAAAACTTTACTCAGAACTTAAGCGTGAACTGACCTTTAATAATCTTGTACGTTGAAAATGTTAAGAATTTATTCTGATAGGGGGAAAGGTAAAGCTTCCCTTATT
>JAFMSR010000012.1:36958534-36973817 GCA_022818135.1 Saxidomus purpurata | reverse complement strand
ATAAACTATATCACTCTTTCAGTCAATTACACAAACTCTACGATAAAAGTCTGAAATGAAATCTGTGCCTTGTACAGTACCCCCCAAAAGTTCTTAGACAACTATTCAGCTATTAATATTTCCCATTGGTGACATGTTAACCCCTTCTTTTGTTCCTGAAACATTACAACATTCTGTTCATAGGTGTTTTGATTTGATGAGAATTTTATCAAGGTCCGTCCAAAAGAGCACTTATGTTAGCTTGATATTTGGATGAGACCCCGGCATGTCTCCCGTCATGCCTGAAAAATAAAATTTTGAAGCCAGAAAATAGGAGAAATTTACCTGACTGCAATTTCCAGCCAGTATAGCCAAAGTTTGTATTTGATTGGTTACCAAATAGTAGGCCAATCACGGCGACCAATGAGATCTAAGTGTGATTGACCTACTGTTCATAGGTGTGCAATAATCATTGGTATATATCTTACAAAAAGTGCGGCACTTTTTGTAAGATATATACACATACACACAATGCAGATTTTTTCTCTGTCAGGCCGTATTTGATGGTTGAATAAAGGCTGTATTTTTTACAGAATATTTACAGGTATACAATCAAACATTGTAATATAATCAAACATTGTATCTAATGGATGCCCCGGCACTTTTGAAGGGCTCTGTATACACATACTTAGTTAACATCTGCGTGTAAAACCTTGAAAATTTATATCATAATCCTCTTTCAAATGCATAAAATTTCATTTACTGAGAAACAAAACTAAAAATTAAAGCCTTACAGCTGAAGAAAATAAGCAAACTTTTCTCAATACCACACCTCAAATAAAACTTGCTGGATGAAAATGAAACCATGACAAAACTATTGTTTCATCTTTACTAAGTAACTTCAAACAGCAAGTCAGAAATTGAAAGAAAAATTGCTTACTTGGTCCTCATTTTCCTCTGAGAAAGTGACAGCTGTAAGTTTGCTGTTGATTTGAAGGAGGTATTCATTTACGACAAAGTTGATAGCTTTCTTCTCCATGGTACGTATTGTATCATCAGTGTACAACCCCTCTCGACCCTCCTCCTTCATCGTCTCCAAGGCAACATGCTCATTCTCTGTAATACATGTATAAATATTTCATGAACTGAATAAAATAACATTAAATTTAACCTTAAATAAATGGGTCAGCAAAATACTGGTTACTAAATTACTAAAAAAAAAAAAAAAAAAAAAACCCCGGGGTCACAATTTGAACAATCTTGGTAGAGGTCCACTAGCCAATGTTACATGCCAAATATCTAAGCTCTAAGCTTTGTGGTTTCAAAGAAGAAGATTTTTAAAGTTTTTACTATATAAGCCTATGTAAAACTAAGTGACTCCCTGTGCGGGGTCAATTTTGATCCGAGGGTCATAATTTGAACAATCTTGGTAGAGGTCCACTAGCCAATGCTACATGCCAAATATCTAAGCTCTAGGCCTTGTGGTTTCAGAGAAGAAGATTTTAAAGTTTTTCCTACATAAGCCTATGTAAAACTAAGTGACCCCCTGTGCGGGGTCAATTTTGATCCGGGGCTAATTATTTGAACAATCTTGGTAGAGGTCCACTAGCCAATGCTACCTGCCAAATATCTAAGCTCTAGGCTTTGTGGTTTCAGAGAAGAAGATTTTTAAAGTTTTTCCTATATATTCCTATGCAAAACTAAGTGACCACCCCCATGGGGTCAATTTTGACCCGGGGGTCATAATTTGAACAATCTTGGTAGAGGTCCACTAGACAATGCTACATACCAAATATCTTAGCTCTAGGCCTTGTGGTTTCAGAGGAGAAGATTTTTAAAGTTTTTCCTATATATGCCTATGCAAAAACTAAGTGCAAACCGGCGCGGGGTCAATTTTGACCAGGGGGTCATAATTTGAACACTCTTGGTAGAGGTCCACTAGACAATGCTACATGCCAAATATCTAAGCTCTAGGCCTTGTGGTTTCAGAGAAGAGGATTTTTAAAGTTTTTCCTATTTGTTGCCATAGCAACCAGAGTTCTGCATGGAATGGAATTCTTTGAACAACTTTGATAGAGCTTCATGCAAGGAACATCCCTGCAAAGTCTCATCAACACTGGCCCAGTGGTTTCAGAGGAGATGTTGTTTGAAGGAAATGGTGGACGGACGTACGCCGGACGGAATGCAATCCTAATAGCTCACTCTGGCACTTTGTGCCAGGTGAGCTAAAAACAGGACAAAAGTTCTTAAAGCCAGTAGCATAAATTAGTTTGTTAGGATTCATACCCGTTTCCTTTGTGAGACTGGCTCTAAGTGATTTAATGGTGTCCTGTGCCTTTCTAAGCTCAAACTCCAGAACTGAAATCGATGAACACAATTATATCAAATTAACAGTTTAACCATATTATTCAAGACTAAAGTTACATGTACATCGCCTGTAGTACAATAGTTTGAAATAACTTGTTCCATTTCACTTCTAAAGATTTTATGAAATAAAACTTATTGCACAATCAGTACCAAAATCTAACTCAAATATTACAATTTGATTTTTTTGTGTAAGTAGTTTGATCATGTTTTGTGTTAGTAGTACTATAACTATATACTATAAGGGGAAGTAACCACTGTGTGTAGTTTGGTGTTTTGAATTGTCTTACCTGCCACTCTTTCGTCCACTTGTCTTTCTCCATCATCTGAATATCTCGCAAAATCCAATGAGTCAAAAGTCTGTATGCTTGACGTTCTTGCTGAAATTATCAAATATAGATTCTTTAAAAAGACTTTCAATGATACAAATATTTACTTTTCCTTATAAAGACATTAACAGTTCTGTTGACTGCAGAGTGTTATTTTGTTCATGTGTGACGTATCTTAAGTCCTGGACATACAGAATGAAAACTTAGAAGTCAAAGTCAAATGATATAGATAGTAGATAGACATATCATACATAGGATTGAGCAATAACACCCAAAGAACTTCCCTCAGACATTCGCTATAACAAATTAACAATGTTAAAAGAAATTGTTCTGAGCTGAGTATATGTGTATAGTATTAACAAAGGTTTTAACACAGCACTTGTACTTCCATCAGCTAGCTTCTATGGTGACATGTGTCCATTTCAGAAAGTGAAGATCCAAGGTTTGACTCCTGGCAGAGATCTCCATCGTTACATTAAGTCATCACAGGCCTTGTTAGAGTGATTGGAGCCATACAGGTTATAGACATCGGTGAAAGGGGTAAAAAGTTAAGTTGGTACTCCATTACTGCACTGCTGTATTTTCAAGCTTTCATTTGGCACAAGCTTTCTTGGTAAATGACTTTTATCAAGTTTTCCTCAGACTGGGTTCATAAAACAATTTGAAACCATAATCAAAGTCAGGGACACAGTCTGGTTTGAGTTGATGGCATGTACAAGTAAAGTGAAAACTTTATCCATTTACAGCTGGGTACACAGCTCTAACTTGAGCAATGATGAAAAGATTCTTTGCTCATGGAAAAACTACAGTAGAGGCAGCAGCATTCAGAACTTCCAACCTAGGGTCCTAGGGATCATGAGAAAATGATCTGAACCATCAGGCCACTGCATCTGATTACATTTTGTTTAAGATATTCACAGCCATACTAAGTTGATGCTATCTTGCAGAAATGGTGAGTGATTTTTATAAATCGACAATGTCTCCATTCAAACTGAATGTGAGAAGGTCTAAAATAAAGGAGGATTCTTACATATTGTGGAGTGGACGTTAGGTTATAGTTATGATGATAATGTCACAAACTGAAAATGAAATCAAACTGAAGCTTATAATTGTACATCATATCATGATCAAAATATCTACTGATACATCTATATATTATAATGTTTTTCAAAAATTACAGTTTTACTTGTTATTTTAACCTTGTCAGGTAGTAGACATTGGCATCCACAAACCAACCTCTACATCAAGTTTCAAGATGCTAGTCCCACACATTCTCAAGTTATCATCCGGAAACCGCTTCACTATTCCAGTTCACTGTGACCTTGACCTTTGACCTTAAAATAAGTAGGGGTCATTTGCTGGTCATGACCAACCTCCACATCAAGTTTCAAAATGCTAGAAAAAGTTTTACTATTCCATGTCACTGTGACCTTGACCTTAAACCTACCGACCTAAAAATTAATAGGGGTCATCTGCTGGTAATAACAAACCTCCTCATCAAGTTTAAAGATTCTAGGCCAAAATGTTTGCGAGCTATGGCCTTGAAACCGTTTTACTTTTCCGGGTCACTGTGACCTTGACCTACTGACCTCAAAATTGATAGGGGTCATCCGCTGGTCATTACCAACCTCCACATCAAGTTTCAAGATGCTTCAAACTGTTTTATTATTCCAAGTCACTGTGACCTTGAATTTTGACCTACTGACTTCAAAACCAATAGGGGTCATCTGCTGGTCATGACAAACCTTCACATCAAGTTTCAAGATGCTAGGCCCAAGCATTATCTAGTTATCTTCTGGAAACCTTTTACTATTCTGGGCCACTGTGACCTTGACCTTTGACCTGCTGACCTCAAAATCAATAGGGGTCATTTGCTGGTCATAACCAACCTCCACATCAAGTTTCAAGATGCTAGGCTCAAGTGTTCTCAAGTTATTATCCAGAAACTTCTTGGTAGACAGACGGACAGATGGATGGACATCTGCAAAACAATATACCCCTCCTTCTTTGAAAGGGGGGGGGGGGGGATTTTAAACACTGCTGTAAATGGTACAATAGAATACAATACAATTTAAGTTTTATTTTGTGTCAGCAAGACAGAAATAACAAATACAACATTTGAAGCTTTTGAACTGACTGTAAAAGGTAGCAAGGTTGGCAAAAACCTTGGTTTTACGAGTATTGCCCAGCCCAGCGGATTATACTGCAAAAACCTAGGTTTTAATGGGCAATACTGGGTATTTCCAGATAATAAAAATTTAGCAAAATAATTTGAAGCAAGACTACTAAAACAAGAGGGCCAAGATGGCCCTATATCGCTCACCTTGGTACAAGTCCACTTGCCTGGTGGAAGATCACTAGATAATGTTATATACCAAATTATAAGTTTTCCTATATACGCCTTTGTAAAACAAATGATCCCCCTCAGGCAAGGTCAATTTTGACTCCTAGGGCATAATTTGAACAAACTTAGAAGAGGTCTACTAGGCAATGCTACATGCCAAATATCTAAGCTCTAGGCCTTATGGTTTCAGAGAAAAAGATTTTTAAAGTTTTCCCTATATAAGCCTATGTAAAACTAAGTGACCCCCAGTGCGGGGTCAATTTTGACCCAGGGTTCATAATTTGAACAATCTTGGTAGAGGTCCACTAGCCAATGCTACATGCCAAATATCTAAGCTCTAGGCCTTGTGGTTTCAAAGAAGAAGATTTTTACAGTTTTTACTATATAAGCCTATGCAAAACTAAGTGACCCCCCGTGCGGAGTCAATTTTGATCCGGGGCTCATAATTTGTACAATCTTGGTAGAGGTCCACTAGCCAATGCTACATGCCAAATATCTAAGCTCTAGGCCTTGTGGTTTCAGAGAAGAAGATTTTTAAAGTTTTTCCTATATATGCCTATGCAAAAACTAAGTGCCCACCTGTGCGGGGTCAATTTTGACCCGGGGGTCATAATTTGAACAATCTTGGTAGAGGTCTACTAGACAATGCTACATGCCAAATATCTAAGCTCTAGGCCTTGTGGTTTCAGAGAAGAAGATTTTTAAAGTTTTTCCTATATATGCCTATGCAAAAACTAAGTGCCCACCTGTGCGGGGTCAATTTTGACCCGGGGGTCATAATTTGAACAATCTTGGTAGAGGTCTACTAGACAATGCTACATGCCAAATATCTAAGCTCTAGGCCTTGTGGTTTCAGACAAGAAGATTTTTAAAGCTTTTCCTATTTGTTGCCATAGCAACCAGAGTTCTGCATGGAATGTAATTCTTTGAACAATTTTGGTAGAGCTTCATGCAAGGAACATTCCTGCATAGTTTTATCAACATTGGCCTAGAGGTTTCAGAGGAGATGTCATTTGAATCAAAATGTTGACGGACGACGGACGACATACGACGGACGACGGACAATCATCGATCAGAAAAGCTCACCCTGGCGTAGCCAGGTGAGCTAATTATGTACTTTTCAATAGATTCATGGATAATTGGTTTTGCCAGATAAGGTGTTAAACTTTAACAAAAGCAGTGTTTGTCCCCTGTCTAATGCTGTTATTGTAATCTGCATAACCTATATACCTTCATGTGAACACATTTAACACAAGTTCATATCCAGCAATTTTGTCACTCTCTCTGTAAACCATGAAGCCTAATGGTCCTATATGGATTTTATTTGGACATAACTGAAGATATTGGAATACAAAAATGTGCAAAACTAGTACCCTGCTATCGCATGCTCGGAGGAAAAGAAAAGGTTAAGTGGTTAATTGCACTTATTGAAGGACACTGACAAGATGTTGATTTTCAATATTGTTTACATCATAGTTACGTCTATTATATTGTCTGTGTGTCATACACCAATCAGTGTGTCTGGTAATACACAGATCAGGATATTTATTGATCAAATGTGTCATTTTTCATAGTATTTTCTCCACTATTTCATTTCCCTATATTAGCAACAGCAAAGGGGGATTCAACAGATGTGAAATAACATTTTAATAGAAAATGTTCATAATGTGACTTCTATATACATGTTAAAGGCAGAAATGCAACACTAATAAACAAATGTTATTGTTGAATCACAACCAGTATCATGATTACAATTAAGTGTGTGATGCATAAAGCACACTTTTCTGCCTTACCTGAGAATCAGCTTAATTCTTTTCTAAATATTTTTTTATCTAATTTTCATTTTCAATAGAAATGTACATGGGTGTACAGAGATTATTATCGTGGAACTTAGCAGGAGTAAGTTCGGAGCCCTTCTAGTTGGGATACAGGTAAATGAACAGGTGTACAGCAAATTAAAATTTAGTGGAAATTTGTATACACTTCAAATATTTGTAAGTTGTACTTTGAAACAAATAACTAGCGCATCATTTTGTAACATTAAATCTACACATGTTAGCACATTTATCACTATTAAAACACTCAAAACAAGATTCTTTTGGCATTGACTCACTGAAAAAACACAATAAACTGTATACATCAGATCAAGACAAGGCAACAGTACTAAATGAACAATTTCAATCAGTTTTCACTTCTAAATCCCCTGTTTCTCTTAAATTCCTTGCTGATATGAAGGTACAGGATCAGGCAGATACAGGTAGAGAGGTTCCCCACACATCATTTAGCCCCCATAACCCCATGCGTGATATTGATATCTCTGTAAAAGGTGTTGAGAAGCTTTTAAAAAACCTCAACCCCCATAAGGCTGCAGGACCTGATCAAATTAGACCCATTGTGCTCAAAAATACCAGTAAAGAATTAGCCCCTATAGTGTCCAAACTTTTCCAGAAATCACTGCAGTCCAGCACTCTACCAGACATCTGGAAAATGGCAAATGTCGCCCCTGTCTTTAAAAAAAGGTAGCAAGTCAGACCCAGCCAACTATCGCCCTATCTCTCTTACTTGTATCTTGTGTAAAACCCTGGAACACATTGTCTCCTCCAGTATAACAAAGCACTTTACTAGATCAAACTTGTTCTATGAATTGCAGCATGGTTTCCGAGAAAAAAGGTCATGTCAATCCCAATTATTAATGCTTATAGATGATATCCTACAGTCAGTAAATCAGAGAAGCCAAGTAGACTTAATCCTTCTTGACTTCTCTAAGGCTTTTGATATGGTCAACCATGAAAAACTTCTGTATAAGCTGCATTTCTACGGTATAAGGGGTCAAACTCTTAAATGGATCAAAGGTTTTCTTGATAACAGGTCACAGTCCGTGGTGGTAAATGGCTCCACATCCAGCTCCATACCAGTCTCCTCCGGTGTTCCCCAGGGCTCGGTCCTCGGACCTCTTTTATTTCTTATATACATCAATGACCTTCCTGAACATGTCCAATCCTCTAAAGTCCGCCTATTTGCTGATGACACGGCCATCTATCTATCTCTGACTGTCGCTTCTCATTCTAGCTTACTGCAACATGACCTACACCAACTTGAACAATGGGAGACAAAATGGGACATGCAATTTAATCCATTAAAATGCCAGGTTATCCAAATCACAAAACGAAAAACAGCCATTCCAACACAATACCTTCTACATAACACCACATTAGAAACAGTTCCATCTGCAAAATACCTTGGCATTACAATATCAAATGATCTAACATGGAACAAACACATAAACAACATCACAACAAAGGCGAATCAAACACTTGGTTTTCTACGCCGAAACATCAAAGTTCATTCAGAAAGGTTAAAGTCAACTGCATACAAGACACTTGTCAGGCCCCAGCTTGAGTACAGCTCCACGGTCTGGTCCCCCTACACAGGAACTCTCATTGACCAGATAGAGTCCGTCCAGAGAAGGGCTGCTAGGTGGGTCAAACATGACTTTGGCCGCATGTCAAGTGTCACTGACATGTTGACTTCCCTTCAATGGAGGCGCCTTGACCTTCGGCGTATTGACCAACGCCTGGTCATGTTTCACAACATCTTGCATGACCAGGTGGCTATCCCTTTCCCAAAATATATCATCCCTCTTACAAGATCATCTAGAACATCCCATCCCCATGCATTCCAACAAGTCCAAACTAAAACTGATTACTATAAATATTCATTTTTCCCAAGAACAATAGTCCACTGGAATGCTTTACCACCTGATATCATAAACTTGTCTGGCCCCGAGTTCAGTCTGGCTGTAAGCCGGATTGAACATACGTCTCCCTAAAATACCTTCTCTATTTTTAACCTGTTTTTAACAATATACTCATTTCCATTACTTTTATATTCTTTATTTCAGCTCTTTTACTAACATTCTTGTCAGTTGACGCGCGTCAAGTCTAGGTCCCCAGCAGGGGTTTGACTGTATGGAAGATAGATAGATAGACATTAAATGTCAACAAGCAGAAAAACTTTTAATAAAGGATGTTACTTTTAGAAAATAATTGTCGGAATATTTTTCGGCATTTTAGCTAATATATTGACTTTTAATAAAATAAAATTTGTAACTAAGGCCTAAAAAAAAAATATGTTTGTTTCAGGTTTCATTTCCCAAAAAAATAGGGTAGGTAGGTAGGGAATTTTTTTTTTTTTTAATTTTTTTTTATTCTCAAAATAACCCAATTCAACATAAATTTGAATATATTTATGCTAAAAAATATTAAAACGCAAAAAAATGTCTAGGGTCGGGGCAAAAAAATAGGGTAGGTCGGGAAACCTGAAACAAACATATTTTTTTTTTACGCCTAATATAGACACATTTTCAACTCACTAAATGTCAATAAGTAGAAGGCACTAAAATGTCAACCAGTAAAACATGCATATTATATATAAACAAAAACTTGGTATCAAAATTCACTAAATTTGACAGTAATCATTTTATTTAAATATCTGTTACTCAATCGGTGGTGTCACACAGCTTACGTGATAAATAATTTATAGTCTAATCATTCTAGTGGACACCACAAATCACTGTGTTAGTACGCTATGAACATTGTGTTTGCCGATTTCAATGCACATCTAAGAAACTTTCTACGTCACTTTGTCCAGTCACCCAACCAGTTTTATTTTTGTCATTGGAAAAAAAAGAACATGTATACTGTAAGTTAAGTGTCTTGCAAGCAGAAGGTCAAAGGTTATACTAAGTATTAGAGGATAAACATCTATAACTATATGCAGCACTTTTACTTCCTTGGCATTGAGCTAGCTTCTATGGTGACATGGTAGTGTCCACTTAAACAAACTAGGTCCCAATTTCAAATCCTGCTCAGGGTGAAGGATTTTTCAATATTCCACTGTACCATAGATTAATTAATTAAAGGTTGAAGCCAGCAAAATACTCCAGATTTCAAAATACCACGCTGTTTCAGTGTTTGTTGCGTATCGATTGAATACAGGTAATTAATGACTTAAGCGTTTTTAGGCAGAGCTACATTTTACACAGTACGGAGAGCAATCAGATAAACTATGTGTCTGTGTTCAGAATATTGCCTGGACATAATTATGTCAATGACACAACTGAGAAAAAAATATTAATTTGTTATATTATTTACGGCATTCAATAGCTTTTAGTTGGTCTTCACGTACATGTAGATCACTTGTGTGCTAGAGTCCCATCAATGATACAACGTGTATGTGTACAAGTATCATTTCTCTTACATTTCATTTGGTGTATACATGTATATCTCTATCTATAGCAGAAATAGAAAGAATAGAAATATTGTAAATATACATTACAACTGCTAACGAAATTGATTAGAGGGGTGTGAATTCAGCACAAGCCAAAATGTAACGGTCAGAGTTCATTTCGGCGACAGCTGATCACATCTTCAAAGAAAGCACAATGCTTTATTACGCCGCTCCAATCAGAGCGGCGCAGTTTTATCCAGGTATGCTGTCAATCAATATTTACTGATAACGTGATAAAATGTGTCGTAAGTGTGGAAACCGCTACGTATGTCAGAGTTTCAACATGTCTTGTTATAGAGAATTGTGAAATGAACCCATGGCCATAAAAGTTATATTTTTGTCGGTGACGGTATTATAGTAGGATTTGGACTTGTGAGCTATGACCTATTCATAGAATATAAAAGTGCAGTCACGGCACAATGCATAAAATCTAACTATACCCCATTTATATATCTTTACTTAACTCTATAATTAAATACCATCGATTTGACGCCATCTACAAGTTTAGCACTGCACGGGAAAAACGATCATCAAGACTTCTTTACATGCACGCGACGGTTATTCTACTGTTCAAATTATCATATGATATATTTTTCATAATCAGAGCCTAATACCCGTTTTGAGTTGAACATAGTTGTAGATACTACATAAAGCAGAAGATTCCATTATTAAATCACTGCTAGATATAGGGGTGTACAATACCTCAATAGCCAGGTATCAATCGCTGAATACAATTTGAGCTTTATGAACAAATATTGATGTTTACATATTGGTGTTAGAGGCCGAGTACATTTCATATATAGTGTCAATGTATAAAGAATAGATTTAAATGTATCTTTAACATGTCGTGAACAAATACCCTTCACGCAAATGGGTGAATCCCTGCAGAAATGTTTATTAATGTAACTCCACGGAATTTGAAAGAGAGCTAAGCATGAGAATTTGTATTGTTTATTTTTATTTGAAGTATAAGTAAGATACACATGCCATGTTTATCAGTATCGTATGTGTACAATTAACTACATCACACGTTAACTATACAATGATATTAAATGTCTCTCCGCGAACACGTTATTTAGTTTATACTAATTATTTTAGCTCGATTGTGAAGAAAGCTTGTAGCTTATCGAGCCAATCGCGAGTCCGCTTCCTGGAGAAATAGTACTGGTATCAAATGAGGAGGTACGGTCGTGAAACCCAGTTGGGCTCGAATCCGAAACAGCCTCCGGAATGAGGGACAACCACCACTGCCCTCTTTCTTGTTTTTTGACCGCAGTGAGTTTATCGTGTATGTCATAGAATTACAATAAATCACAGATATATGAAGGTAGGCAAAAAACACAATTTATGTGTTAAAAGCCGATTCAGTTGTTCAGCACACACAATTTTTCACCGACGTTTTCCCCCCGTAAAAACGCCCGTCGTTTTATTATGAGATATTTTTTAAAATGTTTTCTTTATCATTCGTACACGTTACTACACCAAAATGTGAGCAATACCCGACACAATGATAGTTACAAGTTAAAGTTTTAGTAATTATGTGTCTCTACATGTTGTTACCCGTTCCCTCAAGTGTTTGTGTGTGTGTGTGTGTGTAACATGTCTGTTTCGGCAGCTTTCATTTAAACAAGAGACATAGAAGGGCCAGTATCGCTTAGTTTCTGCACCATAAACAGTCTTAAGTCATTACTCATAAAGTATTAACTAGTACATGTATAGTATTGATCGGTAATTGTCAAAAAAAATGATAAAATGCGGAGTTTAGGAAACCAATATTGGGCGGTGCTTCATAGCTACTTTGACAAGCGAGTCGGCAATCTACAAACATTTGTGCATTGCTTTTGATGTTATCGGTAAACCTCCTGACTCTAATCAATTTCATTAGCGGTTGTAAATGTTTCGCTCTTTCATAATAGTTTGTAAATAAATGATCTGATCGCAATACTTGCATTATGCATTATAAAATACAACTGTACTTATATCTTGTTACAACCGCGCATGCTTTGCACGTGCTATATTTAACCTACAAGAGTGCTAAAATGTTTCTGTGCAACAAAGACCGTTAAATTTTGTTTATTTATCTGAAGACAGGGTTTATATTTACCATGTACACTTTTGACTACCGTATTTCCCCGCCTATAAGGCGATCCGCTTATAAGACGACCCCCCTACTTCGCTATGGAAATTGTGTGGTTTTTGGATAGACTCATTTATAAGACGAGGCAATTTTTTAAATGAAACCCTGTTACTTTATTTTCTTCAAGTTCGTATGATTTCTAAGCTAATAAGTTAATTTTTTAATCGCCGATTTTTTTAGTATTATAAACCAATCTGTGTATTGTCAATTCGGATATTGATTTTTTGTGACACTTTGAAAAGATAATTGCGTAAATATGTGCCATTGGCTGATTAATCAATTATGAAAACATATGACAGCTTGTATATGTATTAGATAGAGTACTGTTTGCGAGAATAATTATGTTATTTCGAGGGGCGTAGCCCCCGAGAAATGACGTAATTATTTGAGCAAACAGTCACTCTATCTGATTTGTATTATGGCACGTTGATAATGGCACGTACACCATCATGTACATTTTGATTGACAGCTCACAGGCCCCGAAACATCGTGTGACGTAACAAAGTGGGTGGGATCACGTTAATATTGTTTGGTCACTCTGATCTTTGTCAGTTCCCTTAAAAAAAGAACGCTAAGAAGGATAGATGAACACTGCATTATGGATATTTTAGAATTGCAGGATAATGTTTTGTTACAGATGGCTAATGAACTGAATTCAGTCAATTAGAAGAATTAGACGATATCATTCTTTCACAAGTTCCTTTAGATGCCGACGACATCATGCTTTCACAAATGAAAACTGCATGATATAAACTGCTCAGGAGACTCGTGTTTCGAGTTCGTGTATATGTATGTCCACCCTTCCATTCCTCTTAAACATTTAAGTTTAAGTCAATTTTACAGAGCTACATCTTTCTTCCTTGGCAATTGTTGCTTTTGTTTTTGAAAAAAAAATCTGAAAAGTGTTCTCTATTGCAGATAGATCATGTGCTCTATTGTAGATAGAGCACGGTCTAAGCTCCGCCCCCATACACAATGCAAATTATCACAAATACAGTACAGTGTTTTCCTATACAAATATGCAGTAGCCATGATACAAGTATTAGATAGAGTACTATTTGCGAGAATAATTATGTTATTTCGAGGGGCGAAGCCCCCGAGAAATGACGTAATTATTTGAGCAAACAGTCACTCTATCTGATTTGTATTATGGCACGTTGATAATGGCACGTACACCATCATGTACATTTTGATTGACAGCTCACAGGCCCCGAAACATCGTGTGACGTAACAAAGTGGGTGGGATCACGTTAATATTGTTTGGTCACTCTGATCTTTGTCAGTTCCCTTAAAAAAGAACGCTAAGAAGGATAGATGAACACTGCATTATGGATATTTTAGAATTGCAGGATAATGTTTTGTTACAGATGGCTAATGAACTTGAATTCAGTCAATTAGAAGAATTAGACGATATCATTCTTTCACAAGTTCCTTTAGATGCCGACGACATCATGCTTTCACAAATGAAAACTGCATGATATAAACTGCTCAGGAGACTCGTGTTTCGAGTTCGTGTATATGTCCACCCTTCCATTCCTCTTAAACATTTAAGTTTAAGTCAATTTTACAGAGCTACATCTTTCTTCTTTGGCAATTGTTGCTTGTTTTTGTTTTTGAAAAAAAAATCTGAAAAGTGTTCTCTATTGCAGATAGATCATGTGCTCTATTGTAGATAGAGCACGGTCTAAGCTCCGCCCCCATACACAATGCAAATTATCACAAATACAGTACAGTGTTTTCCTATACAAATATGCAGTAGCCATGATACAAAATTATTAAGAGTGCCGAGGATCCCCCAAAGTAGCGACAATTACGTCGTAGTTTAAAGACAAAAAAGGATCGAGATGGCAATAAAGTCAATTAAAAATTATTTTTTCATTCCTACTGTTACAATTTCTTGGGAGTAATCACAAAATGTTTGCAAAACATAAGCAAACTTTCGTATTTATAATTAAAAGTTGACAAAACAACCGTGGCGACGAATTTTACAAAAAAAAATTTCGGCCTTTTGTCTAAGCCTCTCGCTCCTTTTTTCTTTTAACAACGACTTAATTGTCGCTAATTTGGGGTATCCTGGGCGCTCTTACTAATTATACACAAGCTGCCAGATGTTTTCATAAATTGATTAATCAGCCGATGACACGTATTTACCGGACGCAATTATCGTCTCAAAGTGTCACCAAAAATCAATATCCGAATTAACAATACACAGACTAGACTGATTATCGGGTTTCTTTACAATAAACGCTGTGTAAACGCTTGATTCAGCCGCTTATATCATACCGGAAAAAAACAAATATGACGGAAAAAGTCTGCACCACTTATTTTCGCCAAGTTTACCTTCAGATTCTTTAAATAATTGCAAATGGCGACATTTGCGATCGACAGCGGAGGTGAGTTAACACAATAACGTAATTCGCCAATGTACGGTACCGGTAATTGTTCGACTGTCGTCTGCACATAGACACTCGCGGGACGACATTCGATATTGCCGATTTCATCACAAATGTATCTAGGATTGATTTTTATTTTTGGTTGATTCTCGTGGCCACGCTTATAAGACGAGGACCCCACTTTTAGGCAAAAATCGGGACTTTATTTCCTCGTCTTATAAGCGGGAAAATACGGTATTAGATTATTTCTACAATCCCTGCTGAAGATATCTAGTGCACATGTCATCACAGTCATTGCGTAAAACTGGAGAAACCATCACTGTTTTCAGTAGTAAATGCAGCTTTAAAAAAAAATATATATATATAGAGAGCGTTTACCTATACCATTAGTCCAACTATTTAGACATCATGCTTGTTTCTTATTTCTAATTTTTGATGTTTATTCTTT